>PPHD01001911.1:0-39084 GCA_002909625.1 Bambusicola thoracicus
AAGAACACATTTTTCTGTTACTTCTCTCAGACTTACCACTTGCTTGTTTTGTTGCAGCAAAGGACAGGAGAGATCAAGCTGAGGGCTTCCATAAATAGGAGTCAAAGTGAGTCGTGAAGGGACAGCACAGATAAATTTCACAACAGCAGGCTCAACTGCTGGAAAAGGGTTGGTCATAGTGGGGTAGTTTCCAACTGTTAAAGCAATAACCTACAAAATCATGAAGACAGATAAGTGAACAGAGAGAAGATGAGTACTAGGTTCAAGCATATTCTTGTTTCATCTATGTTGGTTATACTCTGGTGTCAGATCAAGCAAGCAAAATGTGATCCTTGTGGATTTACAGTACCGATGAAGATACAATAAGATGTAAAAGCATACATGTATTTCAGGAGGAGCTCTATATCCTAATCAATATAGTGTTCCTGGAAATTTTCCTAGGAATTAACGTTCACTACTACCTAAGTTGATGCAGAAAAATCTTACCTAACTTAAAAACCCAAATGGCAGGGTTTTTGTTTTTTTTTTTCCCTTTGTTGATATGGGACTAGAACAGCAAAAAGACAATATTCATGGCCAGTTAAACAATTCCAAAATATTTTTTGTTTCACGTACCCTCTTTAGCTCTCAGCAACACAAGCTGTAAACACAGAGAAGGCTATCCCAGCAGGCTGAGGCAGCTCAGGTCACCTGCCTTATCCACCTCTGTGCTAACACCCGTCAGAGCCATAAAGATGTGATCTCTTCTGGACAACACTGAGGACTGACAACCAATGCATCCACTATCATAGGCAACAAAATCATGTTTGCACCTTTCTGAGTTTGCATGTACTGAAATAGTTACGCTTTACACAGTATGTGTTGAGGAAAATATTTAATCAATTTGGCAACCACACACTGAAATTCTTACGTCTTGCAAAACTACAGGAAAAAAAAAATGGAATCAAAACCAAATGCTTACATGGCCAATGTAAGCAAAGCAGAACAAATTATTTCTGCATAACAGAGAAAAGAACAGGTGCAAATTGGCTGCAGCCATTCACATGACTGTTATTTTTCTGAATAAACAGAATTACACTGGCAGGTAACTAGGTTCAGGTGAGCAGGTCAGACTGAACAGTCAGTCTACTGTCTTCTGCTATGTTCCTATTTATGCAAACTGAAATAAGCTGTGGTAATTAGGATCTATTTGTTCTAAAGTATTCTAAAACATGAGGTTACTGTAACTTGGCTTTATGCTAGAATAGACTCATCATAAACCACTTTATAACATAACATTATGAAATACTCTAAAAGCTGTATCAGCATCACAATGAACAAAATACATAAACTATGTACTTACATGAGATTTTTACTGGCTTTTTATAAAAACTACAATTACACATTATTTCAAAGGTGTATCGTATCATAAATCTTCCCAAAGCCTATTCTCAGCTGCTTTAGCTCTATGACTGATGGAGGACAATACAAACACCTTCAGTACTTACTTGCTCTCCCAGGCTTTTGCAGGATACTTGAACCCAATGCTGGATGTTATTTCGAGACATAGGAGGTGCAAATAAAGAAAGACCAATACTTTCTTCATCTTCAGCTGTGATGTTCCTAAAGAACTTTGAAGGCTCTTGAACCCATGGTCTAGGTCCTCCCTCAAATAAAATATCTTTAGAGGAACCCAAAGTCACTAAAGCAACAGATGGAGGATCAATGGTCTGGAATGAATGACAGTTTGAGATTAATGATTTTATTGTTGAATATTTCAATTGTTCTTTGCAAAAGAAACTTCTTTTCTAGTTAAAGTGCTATGTTTACTTGTTAGAAATAAATAAATAATAGTTAACTAAGAACGGTTCTATTCTTCCCACAGGTGCCTTTAGAAAGGAAGAGAGCAGAGGCATGGGAAGAGCTGACATAAATGTATCTCTTTTTTCCCCGTTTACTCCCTGGCTATATTTGCAATGCAAAGGTAAAAGCCCAATGGAAAACTAAGATTCAGTCTTAAGTGTCTGCCTGCCCTTTAACTCCTGCTTATTTTTCCCCTACTTTTTACAATATAAATTATTTTATGGTAGATATCTCAGAGACAAATGCATGCATCCTCTCTTTCTGGGCATCGTAAATATTTCATCTTACAGAAAAGAGGGAAAAGAATGCAGTAATCATTGTTCTCTGCTTTAAAGGAAAAAAAAAATCTTCACTGTATCTATGCTCAGATTTAAAAATCATTAACTTTATTTTTTAAGCACACAAAACTTAAGTACAGATTTTTTAAAATTTCACTTAATCTATTCTCCATGCCAATTTATTTTGGTTCTGTTCAGTAATCTAGAATCATTCTATAACTTAACATTATACGTGAAAAATCATGTTATAATGCCCCAAGGTGCTTGCTACTATTTACTAGTATACTGATGAATGTATATAGACTCCATAGATGGGGTGTCAGAACACTATGAACCAAAACAAACCATATGATTTTTTTCCTGTTAATCAACCAGCCACCACTTCTTTTTTTTTAACATACTATTTACATAATATCAAATTGTTGTTCATCACTTCAAGGTATTTTAAGGTATGGATTGATTTAGAAACAAATCAGACTTACTTTTAATGGTAGATAAGCAGCAATGGTGATGCTAGCACTGAGGCGGACGTGAGCGTGGGTGTAACTAACAACAAGTGTTGTATATCCTTGAGTTTCAGCTTTCACTCTGACTCCACTACAAAAATCAGCAGTTGGCTTAAGTCTTCCTATCAAACAAATTAAAAACACAAATATGCATTTGGAGATAAATGCCTAGGCACTTTAACCTTAGCTCTACATGGTTTTTCTAAGCAAAAGCATTTCTACCAGAAGTGAACTAGAGACGTGTTTTCTGTCTGAATAAGAAAAACGCTCACTGATGTCTTCCATTTCAAATTCAATATTTATTGATGCATCTCAAACTTATTTATTTTCCCATTGTCCAAAGCAGGTCATGAATCTTTTCTCTGGCATAAACTATTGTGACTGTCTCTTATCACAGTGCTTTGATTTTGTTGTTTTAAGATCAGCCCAGTGTTTAAACACAAACAAGCTTTCCAAGCTTTCCTGCACAAAACATGATGCCTACAGTTCAAATTTTCTCCAGCTGAGGTTAAGTTACTCTCATGCTTACTCAGAGAACATTTTTGAGCATGGGTTGTTTTTTGTTTTTTTTTTTTCCATTTTTTGGGCAACAGAACAAAACAATGTGTAGTACAACAGGACTCATATTTTAAATACCTGCCTCTCAGAAAAACAGATGGTACAACACATAGTGGTTTTACTGGGTTGGTGGCACAGGAAAGAGCTTCCATACAAGAGATACTTGCAAAAATCTAATGGTACATCTGAATTACATACTGAATTAAGCAGATGCAGGAACAGCTATGTTGCTCAATGTCCACTTAGCCCAGAAATACGAATAGCATTCTCTGAAAATAACAACAATATTCTATGCTCTCACTACACTTTTTTTTAAAGTAATGAGCTTAACAAACAGAGCTTTGGCAAAATTTATCAGCTGAACTACTTAGTTCCTTGCAAGAAAACAATAGCGCCTTTATAGAACAGAAAGCACTTCTGAACAAACAGGGCAAAACCATTTTTAATTTTAGCATTGTGGCAAATCTTCTAATGTATCTCAAACACCATCAGCTTTGTTACAGAAGCATATTTAAAATTCTACATCAGTACAGAGGTAACAGACAGCACACGCTCCAATAAATTAGTTGCCAAAATGCTTTCAGAGTCTCTCAAGACATTAAAAATATCAAAAAGAAGCTCTACATAAAAAGATTTTCAAAACAAAACTATATCTACTCCAATCCTCACCTCCTATGTGAAGTACATATCTAGGAACACAGAGCAGCTGAAACACTAATTTAAAAGAGATACAGAAATGGGGTTAAATCACCTTGAAGTGGTCGGAACACACCACGATTTTCTACTTCCACAACTAGATCAAAGTGTGAACAGTCGCTTAGTGGGACTATCTCGCCTGTTTCAACATTGGTTAGACCATTAATCCTCAGAGGCAGCTCCAACACTTGGCCAACACGTGCCTCAACTTGACACGGTATGAACTCCATCCCACTGGGTTCAGTTACGTACACCTGAACAGGAAAGAAACATACGACAGATGCAAGAAATCCACAAAAAGACACCAGGTGAAACAGAAGATTCCAACACATTCTCCTTATTTTAACTCTTGTAGACATCTCCCAGCTACTGAATTCTCTTTGATGGCTGAAAGTAATTTTTCCCAGTTTCTAACTTGCTTTTGTGTTTACCTGACACAGACAGGTATTGGGAAAAAACATGAAAAGCTTGTTGCTTATTTTAGTGGTCTTATCCCTTAAGATTTCAAGATCGTATCATTTTGGTGATCCCCCTACCACTACTTGTAATATTCTTGTTTCTGCTGTATTAATTGTAAAGTGAGGTTTAAGGTGTTTGCTGTTTGCCAGAGGTACCATCCCCACCTGGGTCAGGTTTAGTACCCAGCCTTTACTTGCAGAGTATAAGCGTTTGAGCTAGGCTTACCACAGTTAGCAACCCCAGCCCGCACCTCTCACAGCAGCGCATCTGCAGAAGTTCAGGGAACTAAAGGCCCATTCTTCCAAAAGAACATTTGCTCTTTCATTTTCGTGCGTTTCTGTTGGCAAAACATTTTTAAAGCTCTCCAGGGCTTGAAGTTCCCCCTGCTAGGGTCAGGAATCTAAAATAAGTAACCAGATTTCTAATGCCTAATCTTACAACCTTCTGCTTCTGCAAGTAATCCTTATGCCAGAGATGCTTCTGAAATCAAGAGGATTACTTCCTAAAATAAGACTGATAGAAATTGATCCTCATGTTCATATCTGATGCTGATGAAACCAGTCTTAACTACGTTATTTGTTATTCTAATTTGCTAGTTTTTCCTTTAATGTTACAGAATACATCTTTGATTGACCGCACATTTCACAACAATCACTGTGATCAAAGTGTTTCATTTGTGATGCCTTTGCCCCCTAACCAACTGCAAACAGCTTGAAAGATGGAATACTGCATCATATGGTAAAATTGTAACCTTTGCAGAACACAGCTAAATATTCCTAAAATTGGCTTGCTGAAGTTAGTAAATACAATTCTTCTGAGTAATTCTCTGAAGAATGTAATTCCTAGCACAAGGACAAAGGCATTCAAAAATAACCTATTCAGGTTATGCAATACACTGCTCTGAAAGCTCACATAGAGAGAAGTATTTTTTTCCTGTCTCTCGACTTTGACTTACGCTTGAGGATAAGAAGTTGCAACTGAAAACCCTCATTCCTGCATTTCTTGCTGATAACTGTCACACTACTAACAAATAGCACTGCTGAAGCCTGGGCTGTACAGGGAACAAGCTTGTAAAAATAAGTTTTAAAGACCAGAGTCACTATTTTAAGCATGAAGTTCAATACCTATCTGAAATCCATCTTTTAGAATTGACATAATTAGTCCAAGCACAGAAAGAAGTGCAAATATGCCCCTATAACTAAAACAAAAAACGAAACACAGTAACAACAAAAACAGCATAGATAGCTGTAATAGTTCCAAGTAAAACTTAGTTAGAAATATATTTCCTAGAACATGCACACTGAATAAAGAGTACCTGCCTAAATAGCACTCTTTTCATTATGGGACAAATTTGGCAGTCCTGACCAAAAACATTTAACACTGTCTGAAAGAAACTCTGATAAAACGGAAGCACAACAGAACAAGTACAGCAGTGCTGCACCTAGCAACACATTACAATTATGATGTATTTAGTATAACTAATATTTAATGCAGTTTGTTTCTACCAGTTGTTAAATGATGCACACGTATCCTGGAAGGAAGGCGCACTGCATCAGAGCTTGCAAGGTGTGTTTCCTAAACAAACTGCTGGGCTCCATCACAGAGACACCACTTTTGTAAAGCCTAGGCCAGATGGAGGTTGTTTGCTGGCCTCAGTGATGTCCACTCGGCATAAACAAACCTATTTCACTTACGACCACACAGACAAAGTGTCTCAGGATCCCCAGTGAATCTCACATACTCAGAACACTGACTCTTAGTTTTACAGAGGTCAGAAGCAAAGTTCCTCTTTTCAGTCCAATTTCCATTCCAGTACTTAGCTCTTTGCAAAAGGCATACATTTAAAGCACAAATTAAAATGCCTGAATGTATGAAGGTAGCATCGTACTACTTCACAGCAGTCATAATCAAACACAGTGGTAATTTTAGCTTTTATATTGCCATTTTGAGTGTCTGACAGCTCTGAACAGCTAGATGGGAGTAAGCATTGACAGTTTCATTAACAAAAATGATTTGTATCCAAAGGACACACCGAAATATTACCTAAGTGTTATTTCGCAGTAACATTTTAGAGAATAAAGGTATTTAAAATTGTAGATTTAGAGTAATGGGTAGCAAGAGCAGCTTCTTCACCTATTCTTGCACACACCTTCCTCTGAGTAGATGACACATACCATTCTTGTATACACTTACCACCATGACAAAATGCTAATAGGGTGTGATACGCTCAGAGATCGCAAAATCCATCTCAGAATGTTTTTTTTTTTTTTGTTTGTTTTTTTTTGTTTTTTTTCCATTCTTATTCTCTCCTATGCTTCTGTAAGATTTTTCCTCGGCCAGTTCTGGTATCTATGTTATTATGTGGTGTTGTGTAGCGTTCCAGCCACTTTTCCAGGCAGGAATTTCCTTGCACACCTTGATGATACCCATTGTTGTTTTCTATTAAAGGACTTCTTACCCCCAACGGACTCCAGTTAAGTCCACCTCTTATCCTGCAAAACGCATTTTTTCTTTGGTTTGTCTGCTTAGATTGCTTTCTGAAAGCTGTATTCAAGAGTAATGAGGGAAAATAAAGATTTACCTTCATTTCACCGTAATGCAATGGATTCTGAACATCAATTGCCTGAATAATACTGATGCCAATATCACTTCCAGTTGTCATTACTCCTTTGACTGTCACTGTAGCAACTGCCTGGTTAGAACAGGACCAGCTGAAATTTCCACTTCCACCATGAGCCTAGAAAACAAAGAGAAAATCTGGCTGTCAAGGCTTTGACTACATTGCAGGAGAAGCCAGGAACACACTGAACAACAATGCTATTACTCAAGAAATAAGTGAAATAACACTTCAGAACTTTCAAATAAGCAAGATCAAGTACAAGATGAATTACCACTCTTATTCATTTCTGATTTCTTTGAGTACATGGCCTATGTGCTCAGCAGTGCTGCTAACCCAAATATCTCTCTCAGCTGCAGAAATCTGATGCTGACAGCCCTCAGTAACTGATACTGCTTGGCCTCAGCACATCATTTCACAAGCTACCACACCAGAGGACTGGCACAAGGGATTACAGCCCTTTTGAAAACTCCACTATTTTCCTGTTGCTGACAGCCGAAGTGTCAACCCAACAATTCAGGATCTCGGAGCTGCTAACCTGATACTTGGTACTGACTAGCTTTTGCCAATAGACTTGTTAACTGATCTAAAGGGAAAAGAAGAGGGGTAAGCAGGGAGTGAATGGGACAATGAGAAAAAAGAACAAACCCAATCTGCATCTCCTCTTTGCATTATTTCTTCCTTTTACGCTGAAAGGAGCACCTCTACCTGCAGCCATGCAACTAAGGCGATGATCCTCACAGTGCTCGTGGCAAGCACAGGAAGTTTCTATACATATCTATTACTCTTAAACAGTTTTCTGTGTTGTTGGGGTTTTGTTTTTTCAGTAGGGACATTCATACTCCAAAATAAATTAAAAACTTCCATCAGAATGAAAACTTGGGTGAATACTGCAACAATCTCTTATTTATATGGCTTTTTTTTTTTTAATTCCTTTAGCTTCCTTTGCTCTAACTCATTTCATAAATAAAAGAATTTGAAATAAATGAATTGAAATGAGAAGATTAAATTTTGCTTAGAAGTAAGGTGGAGAAACCACATCTAATTTGGAACAGCCTGGCTAATAGCTTCCACCTGGAGCAGACGCCCAACCTGATTACATAGAGAGCACCAAAAATGAACAGAAAAACAGGTAAGATGCATGGAATGTGGCAAGAAATATTTAAGGTTCAGAACATTTTGTAAAGATGTTTACATTAGATTAGAACAAGGAAAAGAGCGAAAAAATAAAGAATGCCCAATTCCAAATAATTCTGTATTCTTAACTCTTTCACAAAGATCAGATGCATTACTTTACTTATTACTTTTTTTTTTTTTTTCCTGGCAGTCGGTTTGCACCAGAGAATAAGCCAGCTTCCATTTCAGCCTAATTGTTACCCACAGCTGAACTTCACAAACTGTTACCAGAAAGGGCAATGCTCTCACTAGGAAAAATAACCAACACCTTGAAATCCATGTATTGAATTTCTCAAGATGGCACTTCACTTCTCCCATGCAGGTCAGGAAATATCTTCATACTATTTAATTTTTAAATAAGCAGTAGCAATTGAAGCAATCTTATTAGCACAGATATGAACAAAACAACCAATAAAAACAAACAGCTAAAAGTCACTCTAGATACCATCTGGAAGGAGTTAGGAATTTTGTTTGATCCAAAAATCCCCTTCACCTTATTTTCAGCAAGTCTGTTCACTGATTCAAAACAGCCTGACTCAGAAACTATCAAGTAGAAGGCAAAAGCTAATCTACAAGCTGGAACAACAGTCAAGCTACGTGCTATTGTAAACAACCATGAGTACAGTTGAACATGCAGACTGAAAAAGTATTCTCAGTTTTGGTAAATACAAACTAAATGTTGGGAAGGAAAGTCTTAAAATGAAAAATATCACAGGAAAGTAAGACTATTGATGTAGCTTATTTGAATAACATGAACTAGTGCTCTCCAGTGAGATACTTGATTATATACAGATAAAGTGAGAAAAGTATTGTAATGGAGGTGGAAAACAGAAAAAGCACATTTGCTTTCCACCAGCTGGGCTCCAGTACAAATTATGAAGTATTGAAAATGTATATTTGTACTAAGAATTTTTACCACACTCTGCTGGTGTGGTTGGGTATAACACAAATTAAGCAAAACTGATCCCACAAAACAAAAACACAAATGAGGAGGAGAACATTCAATTAAATGCCAATAACTTCAGATTTGCACTAGGGAATGCATTTTTATCCTTATGAGATAAATCTATTACTTTAAACACTGCCAGTCCTACTGTCTGTTTTTGTACACTCCTTACTTGAAGATAGACTTGAAATTCAGCACTTCTTCATACTGAAACAAAGGCAGGAACTGCGCATGAAGCACCTGAGCGCAGGACCTTGGTGTTGCTGCACTAGATACTAGAGGGCAAGTCAAGTCATACACTTTACAAAGTCTATGAAAGGATTGGCAACATGGGAGCAAAGACACTGCATTAAAAAAAAGTCCCTTTAGAAGAGGATACTGTAAGTGACGCCACCTTTCCTTCCCTATCAATTTTTATTATAAGATACACTGAGAGTGAAGGATACTGATGGCAAAAGTTGGTAGCTTGTAGCTCATTCATCTTACTTGTTTTTTTGTGGTTGCTTCATACTCTATACTTCCATCCCTCTACACAGCAAACGGCAATCTCTAATTATTACTATAGAGTTCTATACCTAGGATATTTTCTGTAATTCCAAACCACTCTGTGTGTATGTGAGGGGAAACAGAAAGTGGGCAAAAGAGAGGTAAAAGGATGTTTATTAATTACAATACACGTTAATTCCTGTAAACAGCATCCAACAAAATTCTTTGGATATCACAGTGCATGAAGGATCCAAAGTCAGTTCTACACAAGTAGTTAAAGTGGTTACAGGCCTCACTGCATCTGCTTCAGCAATGCCTTCTGCATTTGGATGTTCTTTGGCATACCTGTATGGTATACTGGTAGACTCCTGCTTTTGGCTGCCAAGGAAATGTCAAAATGCTGGGTGAAAGAACTATTGGAACATAAATTTCAACATCTTGCTGGTTTCGCACTGGAACTGGTAATGTATGAACACCTCCATCCTACAAAAAAGGAACAGCACAAAATCACAAATGACATCATAGCACATCCTACGAATAACCTTCAGTCAAGACATTTAAAACATCTCAGATAGAATGGAAAGCAATTGTTAAGGATCCTCCATGAACAGCTTTTGTGAGCAGTCAGTCAGTTCATTCCAGTGACGTATGCTATTGCATTAAATGAGTAATATTACTATGAAGATTCAGGTGTCCACACTCACTTAAAGACAACCTGCAAATAGAAACACACTCTTACTACTCCTGTTTTTTGGGGCATCATCTAGAAAACTAATCTGTTAACACCACAATTCCATTTACTCCTTGCTCACTCCACTGTGTGAAGAAGAATCTCAGCCTAAATACCCCAGCCTATCTTGAATCTCAGCCCATCCTGAAATACTGGCCTTTTTAACTTCATAGCTTTGCTATAATTGTAACCCTATAACCTTCTTGCACAACATACTGTTTCTTGCTGGAGTCCTGAATGAAAATTTTAGCAGTTCTTACCGGACCACTCTGACACAGTAAATGAGTATGGCCCATCGTACACAAGGACCAACCAAATGCTACTCAAGGATAATTAAGAAGATTTCAGAGCAAATGGGCTGAAGTGTTCAGTCTTTCCAAGTCTCAAGCATAAGCAGATCACTTCCACACCACATGCCCTAAGTTAGCCATACATTTAGCAGCCTGCCCAACTAGCAGAAAGTTAATGAGTATTAATTTGAAGAAATTTTTAGGCTGATACGTTTGGCAGATTTTCATTCCAGTGTTTAACATCACTTACCAAATGAGAGAAAACTTCCCAAATGTAACTGAATGCAGAACAAGGCCAGGGTTTGACACTGATGATCCTACCACAATAAATTGTAAAATTCACTCAGAGAATGTGAGACCTTTGCACCTACACAAGGATACAGTAGGTGCCCATGTAAAGTATGGGCCATGAAAAAATACATCAGTGCTGCGCACTGCTAGTAACAGGAGTTTGCCATGCACTCAGTAGCAAAATCCCACAGTCTTTATTTAAGCAAATCCTCGTTGACAGTTTTCCTGAAGTAAGGACTTCAGAATTTGAAACTTAATCTGTTTAAATAACAATGGCTTAGACCCACAAAATTCCTAGCTTTTCTTCTAAGTCTCTACCATGCAAGTAAATTATTTTTAAGCCTACTGAAAGCAGCAGTACAGTTTTTTGTAGAGACATACCTGATCTACTACTGATGTCAGTGCAGCATCAATAATGGTCTGACCCTTCTTTATTGCTTTCACATAATGATATGTTCCGTTCAGAGTTGACTTCAGGACCTCAAAGTACTCGTCGGACAGCTTTGTATTTATTCGGATATTCTAAAATCATAACGTTAAATAAATATTGCCATGTGTAATTAGCATTAATGTTGTGCAGAGAGCCATAAACATAATAGCAATAAATCAATGAGAAAATCACTTAGTAACACCGTTCGAAGAAGCTCATCTGAAACTAAGAACTTCTCCATAGGAAAATGAGACTATACCTCACAGACACAGCAGTAACACACAGAAAATAATTACTTTTTATGATAATGACAAAATGTAAGTTAACATAGAAGTAGCAATATTTAGCACTAAAAAGTCATATTTAAAAATAATTTCTTAATACTGTCATTTTTAAATATGAAATGGGAAGACCATGGGAATATAATACCACATTTACACATTTCTTCTGAGATTTGGCTGAAAAATCAGATCTACATCTGAAGAAGCACATAAGTACAAATTAACAATCACAGAAACTCAATATTCTGAATAACTATCATTTAATTAAATTATTTTGCTTGCAAATGAACTATTCCAATATTTTTGTTATAGTTTTTAAGGAGTGCAATATATTTGGTACTTAATACCTACAATTTATCTCCTTGACTACCTAAACAATGAATACTAGCTAGTCAAAGCTTTTCCCATAATCAATTGCAAGGAAACTGAAAGTCCCTCAAGAGTACTGTAAGCCTATCCATTAAGACATTCCATTAAGAATGGGACAGATTGCCTCCACAAGGGAGGAAATTATTTTGGGCTGTAATCAAGTGCAGTATTAGTACTGCTCTCCACAAATTTCACTTCCACTGCACAGTTTATACTACATATTTGAAGCAGATTTCTTCCAGTTTTTCTACAGTACTTACACCCTAATGGCCACTTGCACATGAATCATGTGGTAGACTTCAATTAAAAAAAAAAAAAAAGGAAAGGAAAAGCAAGAAACAACAAGCCTTAAAAGCCATAGCTCTGTGTAAAGAAGATGCTTAGAAAATTTTCAAGACAGGATTCAGGAGACAGACAATCAGAAGTATATTAACACCTCACTTACATCAGATAAATACACCTTATTGCTCGATTTATCATACACTTCAATTGTAATTTCATAAAATCTGCCTGTTTCTAGGACCCATCTGTCACCTGGATGAACTGCAAATCCTGCAAAACAGGAAATATTGAGTAGCACAGACCAACATCCACCTTATGTAATGAATACAAACACTAAAATTCTACTTCCCGCATTTTAAGATGTCCTTTAATTGTTTGAAGCTGCTTATTACACATGAAAGAAAAACATTTACTGTTAAATCCATTTCACAAAGAGCTTATTTTACGAATAAAAACACTTTTCCAAGATAAGGTCATACAAGAAACAGAAGGGTGTACATACAGAGAAAACACCAACAGAAGAACAAAAGCAAATTATATTAAGCAATCAGGAAAATAATGCCAGTACCAACCTAAATAACCAGGATTTACAACATAGATAGTGCTGTTTGGTAGCCTGGAAACACCTTGCATGCGAATACCTGAAATCTCAGTAAAGGAATACAAAGCTTTGACACAGTCAAGTAAGATCAGCATCTTCCTGTGGTTCTTTGTATCTCTTGAGAGATTTAATGCTACTTCTACACTAACAACAAACATTACCCGAGCCACTCAGAAAAGACAGTGAGCATTTCAGAGATTGCACTAGAGAATCTAATGCTCTAAATACAAAAATTAAAGTCCCATCACATTCCCACACTGACTGAGTAGAACAGGCGTGATTTCATTGATCTTCTTGCAGCATAATTTCTCAGAAAATTTTAAGGCATTAGGCTGCTCTTTTAAAATGGAATTCACACCTATACTGCTCTCTATGGCCCCACCAGGTGCTCCTGGTTTTCAAGGCTATTGGTACACATACAGATCATTTTATCTCTCTGTACTACAAACGAAACAAAGTTTGTCTCCTGCCACAAGGATCTGGATGGAAAAGCATCACCTTGGAAGGATACTCTTGTGTCCCAGTATGAGATTAGTTTGTCCCTGCTGCATTGCAGTTACAATGGATGTTTCCTGGTCCAACCTGGCAACTGGCCAGGATGGGTCTCCTTCAGGGCCAAGCACGTTGTTCTGGAGCTGCAGTTCATACTGATCAGATGGCATCATTAATTCTGGACAAAGAACAAGACAACATATGAAACAATAAAAGCAAATATGTCAGTGTTTGGATGCTGCTAATTATCGCTGATTAATTTTTTATTGATGTCTAGAGCTTGCATTAAATTAGTACTTTTAATGGCTTGTAAAAATAGTGTTTCTGTGATCAACAGATGCACACACACAAAAAAATGAGCTATCTGCCTCCTTTGCATTTCTTTGAAGTGTAATTTCCAATCACCCCACTGCTCAGACCTAACATCTAATTCATTCCCAGCTTCAGAAGTGGTGACATTACTTTCTACAAGTTACTGATAATTTCTGCTGCTTCATCCTGTGCTACAAGCTGATGACAGGCCTAGTAAAATACTTCATATCTAGCTGTTAGAGCTTTCTTTGTTTAAAGGAAGTTATTCACAGCACAGACTCCTTGTAACAACGGATGCAATTACAAACTTCCACACCTGTAAGTGCAGGTAAAGCCAGCTGACTGACTGTTGCAGAAGTGCAGCAAATTCATTTGTCAAGAGAACAATCCCTGTTAGCAAAGGCACTAATCTAAATTCAGTTTAAGCAAGAAATTTGGACAGTTTCTTTGTCAATGTGGAATCAGAACTACAGCACCAGCTCTTCAGTTTTCCTCAGCTTTGTGTCCTCAACAAATCTGCGAGAGCACATCTTTTAAAGGCATAATTTTTGAGAGAAATTCTAAACGGCTGCATCAGTGGGGTTTGGAAAAACAACGTTAAATATTAACAAAGCTATCTAAACCTATTTACACATTTCTTTGTGGTGAAAAAGTCATACCTAAGCTCAAAGAAAGAAAAAAACCGGGCAAACCTGTAATCTTCCCTTGTCTTATTTTCTGAACTCTGTACTTTATTGATGTTCCTACAAGAAGATAAACATCATATGCTGGATTTAAAAGGATGTTTTCCAGAATGAGCAATCTGACTTCTGCTGGAGGTACATGCTATTGAAGGAGGAAAAAAAAGAAGAAAAAAAAAAATCAATTTACCTGTATGAAACATACCACGCTGCAATAACTTAAAACCCATAAATTCAAAGCATTGCTTCATTTAATTAGCTCTTGATTATAATCATCTTACGATTTGCATGGACAGGGAAATGCAGAAGACAATGAATTGTACATGAATTGTACGTAGATGCACTCTGTGTGTCAACTGCAAATATAAGTTAACGAAAAATAGACAAGAAAACTTATTCAAATCTATGCAGGCCCTTAAAAGTAACTGAATTAATAATTTAACATGTAAATGACAAGAGAAAGATATCTAGGAGAGTGGGATTGAGGGGACAGAGGGATTTTTTTTTTCTTGTTTAAAAAAGGGAAAATTGTCAAAGCACTCAAAGAAAGGCTGACTTTGACTACTCAGTTATCTCAGTGATGAAAATCCATAACATTAAGCGAACACAAACTGGAAACCCAATTGCCTTGTGCCAGGAGGATGGCAAAGCCCTCCCATTCCTCACATGCACCAGAGACCATCCTTGAGCCCCAGACAGGTACATGCAGAGTGACGCCTGACCACAACCTGCTTGGCAGAAACCAGCAGTGCTGTTACATGAATTTGCTCTGATATCTTCCCAGCATCTGCGCTGATACTGCTGTGAAAACTTATCCTACATGGCATTATGCAGCTGCTTTAGCACTAGCGGGTTAGCTGTGTTCACCTACTGCCACAGTTTTGAGCACAAATTTTCATCCCCTTTAGTCCTTTTTTTCCCCCCAACTCCTGGTTTAGCATCAAGAGCTGGTTGATAACTTAGAACAATACACCATTTAGAAGCTATGGGTCTCAGAAGTGTCTATGAACAGCAATGCACCATGTCTTGTACTTCAAATACTCCCTATCGCTACTCATTTTCAAAGAGAGAAATGAAGACAGAAGAGGAGTCATCTGGACATGGTTCAAAAAGAGAAGTGAAATGGAAGTCTTCTGGACACATTCCAGAAACAATTTCTTTTACTTTATTCCCTTTTTACCACCAGTCTCCCCAGCAACTAAAAAAGGGAAACAATTCCAATCTATGCATAGTTCAGTAATGTAATGCAAGGTCAAAGAGAAACAAGTCTGCGCTGGACATCGTTTTGGTTTAGTTCTGGGGAGAATACAGAAATACTTGAGATGGATACACAGCAGCATAGTTACTATTCAGACACTGAAAATCGCTTTCCTTACTGTAAAAAAAAAAAAAAGACACCTCCATGAAACATTATTTATAAATCCATTACATAATCTGTATCAAATTCACTGGTTTACTACATTAGAAATATGACAACTGTATCTATTCTACTGCATTTGTTTGAGGGATGAAAACTCACTGAAAACGTGCAGTCTGGCAGCAGTGAAAGATTTAAGTGAACAACCAACCACAAGTAAAGGACTGTAAATGCAAGTAATGCCATTTCAAATTACACTCACTGTATCAGCTCAAAACTAATTCAGAAAAATGTAAGGGAAAACCGATCAAGCCACAAGCATTCGAGAAAAAGTATTAATAAGGAGTTCGTCCCTAATATTGCATAATTTTAGGGCAAGTATATTCAGCTGAATTACTTATCAAGGGCAGAACTTCAACAAAAAAAACAGTTCTTAACATGTTCTGTTATTTCTACCACGACTAGCATTACCTAGAATATTTTCATAAAACCATTTTTACAGGTATGGATTAGGTAATTCTAGTTTAAGCAAAAACATTAAACATGTAAAAACACAAAAACCCCAAAACCAGACTGCAGATATGAGACGGACTTCAGAAAAAAGCACGATGTTTTATACAAGGATTCCTTAAGGTTGATAACAGCAAAATGCCAAGTATTCCTGTTAAAAATTAACAAGCAACTGAGATGGTTTTACTTCACTGCTACGAAAAGACAACTCTGCTACCAGAGTTAAATGAAAAACTGTCACACCGTTACAAAGAAAGAACTATCATTGGTTCTGCAACCACTGGGAAAAATGCCAACGAAGCGGTTGAGCTCTCCTGTAGCACTGCTATCTCCATTCCAAAGCCCTTTCTTGGAAACCAAGATCTAACAAGGTAGAATTAAATACGAACCAAGAAGTTGTACGACAGTCATCGCATGCACAACAGGAAATAAATGTACATCCAAGATAGCCGCTTTCATTCCAGTTATTTATTAATTCAAAAAAGACCTAAATAGTTCTAGTTTAAAAAAAAAAAACCTAATGAAACAAAGACCTAAAAAGCCAATGTACTACTGGATATACTATTATAAGCACAATTCTCATTAGGTATGTAAGACAAATGGCTGTCAGGAGTAATAAAATCTCACAGAAGTATTTGAAGAGTGCTCTTCAGCCATAGGGCCTTTTTGTCAGTCAGGTTTAGGAACAATTTCTGGCAGTTGTGCTGGGTTGGCTACACCAAAGTAACTGCATCAAGCTCCAACCCCTTTCACAGAGAACAAAATTAGCACCTTCTGTGACACAGACTATGGAGTCAATCCAGTAAGACTGAGATGCAGCACTAATATCCACAATTGCAACAAATGTTACTGAAAACATTATAGCAGTATGCTCCTGTAACAGAGAACTGTAAGACTAAATTTAAAAAACAGAACCATGCATGCAAGTTTCTTACCTTATAGGCACTCTCTTGTATTCTTGCTTTTAATTTAGAGCTCCCTGTTTTCATTCCAGACACCAAAATTGTATCTCCTTGCTTGGCAACTTTTTCCATCTCTGATATGTAAGAGGGTGGGATATAAGTGGATTCTAAAAATTTGAGTATACTGAAAGGCAAAAAGTGAGCATAAAAATTAACCAATCTTCATAAACCCGTAGAGAAACACCACCATCTATTCCCAGCTATTTCCATGGTTTTTATTGTTGTTTTTGTTGTTGTTGTTTTTGCAAATTTAAGATGCCTGTCTGGGACCAGATATCCAAATTTTACTTATTCTTGAACATATCCGCAGCTAATCCGTGTGACTGATAAAAATTTGTTTGAAGCTTGTTTGCCAGCTTTCAAAAGGTATCAGAAAACTCCACGTTTTCTGTAACGTTCCCTCAGTTTTTACAGTAGATGTAGACTGCAAAAAACTCTGCATTACTGTGGAACAGCAGAAAGGCCCCATAGCTTATGTTTATAAAAGCAACAACTTAACAAACCAGAACACAACTTTGACCTGTATGAAGAAGCTTGGGTGAATATAATAAATGACTATGAAGAAAAAAAGAAAGAAAAACCACAAAAAACTACTCTTAGAGGATTGATTTCCCCACATTACATATATATTTTTTCTTCTGAATAAAGCCAGATTCATCAAAAGAAGATATAACTTTCCACATTAACATATGCCCCTCAATCTACAAACATTTCACTGGAACCTGTTTTTGAAGTAACTGAACCCTCTGCTATGTGAGTTTGAATCTATTTAATCTTACAAGATCACTGTATGTTAGGGAAGTTTTGAATAACACTGAAGGAATCTATAAACTGTTCTGTGAGAAAAATCTGTGTTTCACATGTATGCAGCCTGGTCAAATTCAACAATATCTGGGAGGCATTTTTGCTAAGAATATTCACATGAAGTTGAAACTCACTGTAATTAAGACAATGAATACTAGCACATTGTTAACAACAGAATCCCAGTGTGCTGACTGTTTTATTTCCAACATGTTGTAGTCTGAGAGTTTTATCTTTACACTGATACCAACAAGAAAATGCTGAGCAGTCCTCAATTTGAGTTAGTTTAATAAAGATGGAAACTGGCATTTCTGTTTGAAGCCATTTTAGTTCCATTATTCTAAGCTGAAAACTAGAATAATAACATCAATGCTATAAAAGGACAGAGCACATAAATAAAAAGCCAAAAACAAAACAAGGCATGAAGTGATCTGATGAGAAACGTAGGAGCAAAGAAAATCATGGAACTTGATCTCTATTTCTACTCCTGTCACAGATGAGCTCCCTGATTTCTGAGCAAAAACTCTACCCCCTTTAAATAGGCAGATCAGTATTTCCCAACTGTACAAGGACACTGGAAAACACTAAACTCATCAACGAGTTGGGAAGAAGAAAAGCACTTCTAAATTCCAATCAATTTATTTTCAGAGCCAGGATTGGTAACGAACCAAGCACCATGACTTAGTTATCAATTGAGTGCTTTCTACTCATTGCCTTGACAGATGGAATTCAGTTATTTCATCTGGCTTTGTGAGCCATACCAAGCTTGCAAGCAGCCTCTTGGCCCTGTCTCATTTAAAGGTTAGTTACTTTGAAAGCTATTTCAACATTAGAACTGGGTGCTGACTGACACCTGGAGCAATCTGAGTTGGGAGAGCCCCTTTCTGGATTTTTTGCACAACAGTTACTCTAGTCTCTAGTTACTAGATTAGAGATACCCAAACTGCTCATTTTTTAAATTAAATAGAGATGAAAGTGCCCAGGCTATTGAGTGGACAGTTCAAACAAACAAGGAAAATACATATACACATACTCCAACCAACAAATAAGCATTATCTTAGATGCCTACTGGGTAAACTGTCTAAAAATGGGGAAATATTTACATAGAAACTTAAAGGACAGGGAATGCACTCATTTTTTTTATTTGAGAACATGAATGAACTTACCGCAATGCATTGTGGGAATCCGAGAAGCCATCAGCCTCTGTGTCTTTTACTATCGTCCAGTCAAAGGCTAGCCCTGCCAATGTGCTGAAAGTGTTTCCTACAAACCAAACAATTAGATTAAAACAAAACTACTAACACCCATAGAGCCTCCCTGAAACAAAACTTTTTTTCTCTAGGAATAAATACTCTCTTATCCCTAAGGGGAACGCTATCAGTATTCTATCAGTATTTAACCACAGAATTCACAGTCATTTTGCTTTACTGACATACAAACTCAAGATCATTCTGTTTTTTATAGAAGCCACTAGATAGGGGCTGAATGATGGAGGATAGGTGGAGACACCTTCACCCAAAATGCCCTTGGCACCAGCCACCTCCTTAGCTACAAAAACCTTACTGTATTCTGGATATTGGCAGGATGCAAAACAAACAAACAAACCCAACACCTTTCACTTAGAAAAGTGGATCACAGCACTGATGAACTTTACTTTCTACATACATTGCTGCATTTTTGAACACCTTTTTTCTACAAAGCTGAACTAAAAGACTGAAAAATAATAAATATTAAAAAAGGAGCAAAATGGGATAAATAGACTGAAAGCATGGATATTTCATGATTACAATTAAGTATAACAAGCTGCTAACCTGAAAGATTTTATAATTTCAGTGTGGGTCTTCCTCTGGATTGCAGTCTCCACTGGGACAAATAAACATCAGCATTTACTGTATTTTAAAGTATATGTTCAACTGTGTTCCTCCCTCTAGTATTACATATTTACAATAAAGTAAGAATCAAAGACAATGCATTCTCAAACTCCTGTGCTTTAGGGTTTACAATATCTTGAAGCCACGAAAAAGATTTTAAGACAGGATTATACAACCTGCATGCTATACTGCCTTTCCTATTTCCTACAACTTATTACATACAGTCATTGAAGCAACTGGACAGATCAATACGACAAGAAAAGGTGTTTTACTAGGAGTGTAACGACAGACGGATCAGCATGATAGAAAGCTGCTATAAAGGAAGGGAAGAAGATCGCTCACTCAGATCAGAAGATGCCAGGTTTGCAGGGGAAAGCTTCACCAAGGAGGGATCTCCAGAAAGAGATCCTTCCCCAGTGGCAGTCAGGTTTTCAATGAGGTCTAATAGAGGTGCAGCCAGGCCCCACCCTTTCCAGCCACACAGCTGGATTGCCTTCACCTGTGCTCCCAGGGCTGACCGCCTCCTTTCCCCAGGTGCTCAATCAGTGGTTCAGGCCAGGACTCAACAGTTCCCATACAGCCATAAATCCCAAATAAATAGCATTAAAAAAAAAACCTCCAAAAGTACATGGAAATACAATTAAAATTGCTTAGGATTAGATTATTTAACATGTAGTCATGTTTAACATTTTAATGATGCAAGTTCTAGCTTTGCGAAGCTGTGTTACACTTTTTCTTACTCCAATAAGAGGGGCAGTGGATAAATACACTCCACTGTCCAAGATGTCCAAAGTTCTCCCACGTTTTTTGATTAAAGGAAACTGATTTTCAAATCTTTGAGTGTTTTCCAATCTCCAAAACTTAGACTGGAATGTTTATTCCCAAAGCTTGTAACAAACAGCTTCTTTCAGTCACTCAAATTAAAGGCTCATTCTGATTATTAAACTTCTGCTCCTGTTCAAACTCTAACTCAGATGGTATCCAAGGGAAATTTGTCCATCAAGCATGCTTCAGAGGTTACAGAAATATCAAACCAAGAATCTGGTATTACGCATAATATAAAAAGAAATTTACTTCTCACTACTAGCATACTGCTACACATTACCTGGTAATGTTGGTTTTACAAATAAACTGACACACAATGGGCTCGTTAACTACCCTAAATGAACAACTCAAGCTTTTACAGCTGCTTATAACCTATCATTTCCTTTCCACTAGCTGTCCTAAATATCATTTAGTTTGCAAGAGTGTTCATGTGTGCATGAAAACAGACTGTAGAAAAAAGCATTATTTTTTTTAAACCAGTACCACAGTTCTTTCTGATGGAACAGACAACAAAAAGCAGAAGCTTCATGCTCTTAATAAACATGGATTTAATACACACACACTGATGTTTATGAGCCTAAACTATACTTCCCAATAAGGAGTGCTTCCGTAATGATTAAGGGATTGGTGATTGGTCCTTAACATCATCTCTGAACATCCTGCTAGATGTTTGGTTAGACTCAAAATGTCCCTTCACAGAATTCTTTAGATTATCACAGTCAAAAGGAAAAAACGAGGAAAAAAAAAGTAGAACTGACTACTTCATAATCCTCAGCCTGGTTAAGTCCTAACATGACATTTCAACAGAACAAGTGCTGCAACTTCTTACATTATATTCTTACTCCTGACCTGAAGGTATAATAGCTAACGGCTGACATCTTTGTTTTACTGACTTGAAATTGTAGTTTTCAAAACTACTCCTAGAACTAGTGTGATTGTCTGGGCACGTAAGGAAAAAAGGCAGGAAAAAGACATTGGAAATCAAGTAGCATTTGCTTTTCCTGTTCAGGTACTTGAGTATTGTAGGTTTTATACCTAAACAAAATCAATAGATTACTGAATATGTTATCCAGAAAACTCCCTTTAGATTACTCAGCTTGGCTTTTACTATTCAATATATCAGACAATGAAGTGTTTCAACACTAATAAATTGCTTACCTTCTGAATCTAAAGCTTGAATTTTTAGCTCTAGAGGTGAATCTTCAAGATAGAGTTCCCTTGTTGTGGATACAATTTGTATGCCGTGAATTATATCAACTATAGCATCACAACGAAGAACCTGTCCAGTCACTTCAAGAGAAATCACACAGAATCAGTAGCACTGGATGTGGTCATCATCCAAACATCAGTAACAAGACAAAATACACTTCAAATTTAAGCTGATGGTGCAAGACACGGACACTGAAGGAAGTGAAATTAAGTCATGACCTTGGCTAAGAAATGCTCGGTCAAATGGTGATTGTGGCTAAACAAGCAAGAGGAGTTCCCTCCTTCACAGTTCCCTTCTTCACTGAGAAAAAATCTTAAACATTTTTCATTTTCAACTACACTAACAGTAACAGACATTTTCTCTGAGTATATATTAAGCGTTTGTACAGTACAATTGTCTGACACAGCTCACATCCTAGAGAACTTAATGACTGCTACCCAGAGACCGTAAAATCCTATGTCACTGTGATTTAGTGACTGCAAGATAATTATTCAACCATCTGTTTTTGCATATCTATAATTCTAAAAACTAAGCAGGTACATCGTCTGACAGACATAAAGGCAATTTCCAGCCTTCTAAAGGAGAAGCTGTTTTCAACTATCACCTCCATTTATTATTATTTTCTAACTAATTACCTAACAAAAGTTGGAACTTACTTGTATCTTCAGCAAAGATGATACTTGTCAGACGTGTAGGCTGGGAGGACCGTGCCTGCACAACAGCTTTCTGCGAACATCGGCGCTCACCCTGATCTGCAGGCTCTATGCTTGCAACCTCCGGCCTGGTGGAGGACCTACAAGATTACATAGTTGTATTAGTAGTACTTAAACTACAGCTATACAGAAATCAAAAGGCTAGCATAAAGCTATCAAAATACTTTACATTAGACTTTCACTGGAACTGAATTGCAACAGCTCCAGGGACTTCAGCAAAAACAAGCTTGTGCTGAGGATGGGAAAAGCACAGACCAGAAGCCCACCAGAGCCAAGGCAGACAAAAGTAGTGTTTTCCCTACTGTGTCACCTTCACAGGTGGGTGCAATTCAGCCTCTTAAGAGCTATCTCCAGCTGTTAACAAAGTTACAAAACCTCTGGCCTGATCACTTATTACAGTTCTGATGAAGCCATTTTTCTATCTGACAAATGCAATCTAAACCATTCAGTAGATTCCCACCTGGTTGAGATTATGACATTAATTGGATTCTGACTTTTCCTTGGAAGGAGGTTCAAAAACATCTACCTCTTATGTATAGGAAATATCTTTTAAATCAGCAAAGATTTGGAGGCGGGTTGCAAACCAACAGCAGTACCATGCATGCCTGTCTCCACAGAGGCTGGTTTTACTTACTTCTACTGCTGGGATAACCAACCAATCCAAAGGAGTGAGAACAGCTTTCTCGTTGACTAACAACGTACCCATTTCATAAAATATCTCAACATGCTCAGCTTTCTAAGCGATACCAGTCACAGTCCCGGCAAACCCTGACCACTTTGCCTGGAAGCAATGGAGTAAGGTCAAAAACACAACTTGGGAGACAAATCCAACTGTGCAAAACAATATATCTATTTACCAAATATCTATTCAGCTCAAAGCAGGCAGGAACATCCCGCTCCTTACAGAACTTCACAGGAAACAAAAAAATAACTCCGTGCCACTACTCTGATGCCCTGCATATGGGTCTGGATTTTATCCCGTTATACCTGTGCAGGCAGCAAGGCCCCAAAAGCCTGCCATCCAAGGGCACAAAGGCCCAGCGGGAACATTTTTAATTGTGCCTGCTAATTGGAGGCACACAGGTTCATTAGACACCGCAAAGCATTATAATACACTTATCTTGGGCAAGATCCATTAATTCAATGAATTATGAATTCATAATATGGATGTGCTTCCAGCAATGTTTTGCTTACAGAAAGACCAGTCTTAAAGGATCTTAAAACAACAGTCATAACTGCTAACTTGGAATTTTCAAACTGTTTTATTTGTTAGATTTGAGATACCGAAGCAATGCACACAAATATAAACATATTTTTATACTGGCTTTACCCTGGTTCTAAGACAATGCTGTGTTTGTATGTTAGGAGCACATTTACCTCTGCTATAAAGTTACTTATTTCAGAATCACCAATTCATTATTTTCCTGTTACTCTGTAGCTTCCTAAGGAAGCATGAAACAGTTTGCCAATATTTAGCAAGTTCCTTAACAAGATTAGTATTCACAACCGGGCAATCCTTTCTTCTGCAGGCTTTTTAAGCTGAGCTTGCAGATCTGACTTAATAAGCATTCAGGCAGTTTAAAACAAGCATGTACCCATGGAACCGACTTTTATTATTTAGTTCTTCACATTGTTTAATATTCTCTGCCATGAGAATTTTTGATTAATTGGAGATTTGGCTTTTTTACAGTCTGAAATTGATTGTTTACAACATAACAGGGGTTTCACTGTATTTTGTATTTGTTCTTTTAATATATCATTAAGTAGTGTAGTACATAACTACAGTTAGCACTAACAGTAGCACTATAGAACTGAATTACAGAATAATTTCCACATTAGAAAAAGGCAGGAATAAAGAAACAAATAGTTTGAGTTAAATTTTAGCTGTAAATGTAGATAAACTCTACAATTACAAAGAAATATCTAAGCTTTTACAGCTGGATACGTGCTAATTCTTAGTTAACACTACATTTTTGATTTTATTACTGACAGGATGCCTGCTTATCTGAGGCAATTACCTGAACTGGGTAGGTGACGTAGGGCCTCCTGAGATTTACATCATGAAGCAATCTGCACGATGTCTGTTTTGTCTGTTTGGTTGCTTTTTTAGAAACCAAACCCACAAAATACTTCATGATCCGTCTGTATCATTTGTCAACGTCAAAAAAACACACTTTGTTTTCAGATACGTCAGAGTCAGGGTCAAGCACAGAAAGGATAAAGCATAATCAAAGAAGTTATGTATTGTAGTGGCATTACTCTGCTGCAAGACACAAAGGGCTCACTCCTGTGTCCTAGACAGACAAGAAACTTCTACTTTAAAGTGACAAAGAGTGCAAATTATATCATCTTCCACTTACAGCAAGTCTTCAGCAGCACGTCACTGTGTGATATATATTGAAAGCTATGCTTGTCAGAGGTCAAAATTAGATCCTGAGAAGCAAGCAATGGGAAGCATGTCTGGCACTAGCTCTCAATCTCATATCAGTCTCTAGGAGAAAGAGCAAGGCAGGGAGGGGGGGGGCACTAGAAAAAAGGAGGAGGTGGAAAAAAAAACTCAGAGAAGTGCCAATATTTATTTCCTCATGAATAAAATCCTACTTACGGAGAAATTCTCAGAAGTTGCAATAATGACAGCCAGCCCTCTCGCTCATTTCCATTTCTTTCATAAGCTTTTCTCCCTTGGACACAGAGCTGAGTGGCAAGATTACATCTACAGATCTATCCAGCTCCATTCCTGTATTTTTATTTACTGCTCTGTGATATCACATATGAATACTTCAAGGATTATATTTAATCTTCTTATCAGCTGGTTTAAAGATAAGGCAAACATTACTTCCCTACGTCCAGCAAAACACTACTAATTTGTATTGCTTCCACATATTACATTGCTTTGTCAGCTCTTTGGACTAAACGTAACCGATTAAATGAGCAAACACCCACCTTTGCAGAGATGTACCTTAACTGAATTGAGTATTTCAGAATATTCAGGAACGTAGGCAGATGCACAACCAGAGAAAGCAGACAGTAAAGGTTTTAAAGAGTTTTATAGGACTAGATTGACTAATGCAGTAGGTGCCTTACTTCTGCTTGTTTTGAATGCCAGCAGTGTTAGCCCACTCTAGGGACTAACACTGCTGGCATACAAAAAAGAGCACATGAGGCAGAACAGCATACAGGCAACTGTAGCTGTATGATCAGAAGTATATTCCTAGAGAACCAAGGATATGGGAACTGAACCCATGCCAAAGGAAGAAAAAAAAAGGCAAAAAGCACAGAGGGAATCTGGCAGAGTTGCCTCAAACCTTAAGGATTTGTAACTATCCAGCAGAAGATTATCTCTATTGCTCACTCAGTCCTCTCATAGGATGCTTTGCAATGCACTGGGAAAACAAAAAACAGCAAGAAATCCTCCATCCAGTTCTGCTTTAAAGGCAAATGGAAACATCACACGCCACAAAATGAGCCAAGAATGAAGCTTTCACTCACGAGATTTATAAAGTGCTTGGTTGACATGCACATTAACTTCAGAGGAGGCCAAGTTAAGCCAGTGGTGATTGTTTTCACAATCCAACCCAGCCCTGCTAACTTGCAAACTTTGTCAAATCAACAGGTGGCCCAAAACATTTTATTGAAAGTGCTTATCCTTGTCTCTTGCCTGCAGGAGGGGAAACAGCATGCTGCACTGTCCCCCTGCTAGTCAGCTCAGTGTTTTTGAACTGCAAACATGCAACTAAAAGAACACAACAAGTAAGGGTTTGCCTACATGTGTTTTCCTTGTATTAGCTTAACCTGATTTCAAAATAGAAAATAAAGTGAAAAACGGTAGTTTCACTCCGAAACACAGACTTTGCATTTTCCAGATTATCCAGCCTATGAAACCTTGTCACATGTAGACACCCTTCAAGCTTAGATGATCCACACCTGAGCAAAACTCTTAGAGCAATTCATAGGTGTCCAGCAATGACAGCTGCCAAACTACCCTGTTCTCCCTGTCCTCCTTCCCAGGCATGACGTGCTCCAATTCAGAAGCTTCCTCAAGAGTAAATCTGCACTGCATTTGCTAAGAGAAAAAGCACAACTACTTCTTGTACCTCTTCAGAAGGTACCTTCTGACAGAACAACTATGCCAGGCACTCATGCCATCTGCTCTGGTTTCAAGCCACCATAATGCCAATGGTACAGAGTCACAGCAGCACAGCCTGCCTCTGTACCCAACCTCAGGCTGATCCTGAGCTGTTTCTACATCCACAGGAGCTCCCAGTGGAGCAGAGAAAGCACCCACTGAAGTGTGGGCACCTCCTAGAGGAGAGGGAGTGCTTTACCACCCTCTACCGTGGCACTGCCAGGGGGAAATGCAGGGCAGGTGGAAACCGAAGGAAGGGGTAAGAACAGCAGGCAGTAACGTTCCCTACATAATGAGTATTTTTATAGCAAGGGAAGTGATAATCAGAGTCTCGCACTAGAATTTTTCAGTTAGAAACTAAGACAAGGCTTTTGTAGACTCCTGCTAACACAGGTATCCAGGAAACAACGGCAGTGACGAAAAAGCAGAATATCTTTAGATTGTCAGCAGCAAGACAAGGTTACAGACTTGGTCAGCAACCCTGCTGTGTTATTACAGAATACTGCAAGCCATCAGATATATCTCATGGAGTGATAAGACTGATTTACAAACCAATAACAGAAATGCAAGATAAGGAGTCAGAGAACAAGCTTTGCCAGCCATCTATTGCAACAGCAGTGTTGCATGTAGGCTGTGGTTTCTCAGAAAGTACCATCCATGACAGCCCAAACAGCACGGAGCCACTGCATCTCAGCCAGCACTCTGCCATGAGGGCAGCAGCTTCAATTCGGCCACCAGCAGCCTCAGCAGCACATACAAAACCTTTCGAGAGAAATCAACTCACCATCACTACATTGGCAACAAGCATTAGGCAGCCATTACCATCTTTGCATAGCTGTAATCTTTCCATAAGGAAACTGACCATAACGATCCAAATTTAATCAGTTCTATTTCTCAAAGCTAACTTCAGAAGCTCAACTTTCTACTGATTCTTACCATAAGCCTCAATTCTAGAGACATGAAATAATACTGTTACAAACATGTCAACATATCTAGATGCTACACATAACTCCTGCTAGAAATACTCTGCCATGCTGTATACCTTCAGAGAAAATGTTTCTGCTTTCCATTCTCTCCAGTAGTTATTATGTTGAGGCAATTTTGAGGAGAGAATTCTGCTTCTCAATGCTTTCAATCTGCCAGGTGTAATTTCAGGATAACGGTAATTAAAAGATAAATAAAAATGTTATTTAATATGATGATGATGATGATTTAAAATGCTGAATATATCCACACAGGCCATCTTATCCCAGAAGATAGTGCTAAGTACAAAATTAAAAGGTAGGAAAACTGTGTTTGAAAATAAAGCTTTTGCCAAAAGAAAAAAAGAAGAAAAAAAATAGGAAAAAAAAAGAAAAAGAAAGGAAAAAGAACATAAAGGTAACCCAAAGACCCGAAAGCGCAAGTATCTTAAAAACATCAAAAAACATCTGAGGAATTTTCAGGCATCACAATGACCATTCTGATCACGTCGAAAACCTCCTCTTTTCAGAGGTAAACATGGAAAGATAAGCTCCAAAGGGAAACAGGAAGAAATTAAGTCACAACATGTCATAGACAAGAAATCCTGGATGCTTGGCATGGCTAACCCATTGCTTCAGGTACTCAAAGGACAACTTTGGAAGACAGATGCTGATAACATGAGAGCAGCATTCTTATGCTACCTCTTACCCTACAATCACCTGCATTAGACAACCTCAGTCCCTTCCTCAGACACACCAACAGCCCAAAATGTATAATTTCTGCTTTTACACATGGAAACCTAACCCTTATTTTACAGATACAGTCACTACTTCCGAGCTCACTATATTTGGTACTTCCAAACTTCTGCAGTTTAATGGCCTCTCTCCGTTAGCAGCTGCTAACAACAGCCCTTTCAAGGAAGTACAGGAAACCTGTCAGCATATCAATATAGACTTGCCCCTGCAAAGTCTGTACGCGTTTCTAATCCCCTACAGCTCAAGGCCCACAAGGGCAAGGATGCAAAAAGAGAGATGCAGATGCAGTCTAGCAAACACACTCAGAGCATGACAAGCATTACTGCTTCTGCTCAGTCCTACACACACAGCTACTGCTTCCTTCTGACGGTTTTGCAAGCACACGTTGAGTTTTACCACCCACATCCTGCCAGTCCCTGCAAAGCAGAAGTGAGCAAATACACATTTACAACCCCAGTACAGAAAACGATGGCATCCTGTATGAAGCTGGTATAGGTTCCTTAATTCTCAACCAGAATTCATCTCTAAAGACATACAGAGGGAGAGATTGCTGAAGCCAACGTGCACAAGCGACATGACTCATGGCAAACTACCAGTGTAACATGCTCTGAAATGCCTACGGATCACCCTCATTAGATATCTCTCTAATGGACCAAATCTGGCATTTCCCTGGAGCACAATCTCACCCTTCCGTCTGTAGACCTTAGTGTGATGTCCAGATGCCCACATACTTCTGACAGGGCCTGGCACGTGCAGGAAGGGCAGCAGCCAGCCCAGCATCAGCCAGCCAGTCACTGGCAGAACAGGGAAGGCTGCCCGCACCTCCCAGACTTTATTAGTGCTTTGATGAGTTTGTTTCTACCTTTCTAGAATGTACGTCACCACCCACACCAAAGCCTTTAAGGGACTCAGATACCTCCAAAGACTACAGGAAGGAAAACCCCTGCACTCTGCCACTAAAGCAGTCCATGTAAGTAAATCACATCACCACACGCAGCTGGATCTACTAACTTGCTCCCAGCCAACTCTGGATGCTCCAATACGAGAGTTTCCTCCAACACCTGAGTTACCATAGACCTAAGCCACAGAACTAGGCAGGGATGGGAAGGGTATTAGCACAAATAAACCGATACAGTGAAAACAGGCCTAAAACTATGTGTTTCAGTAACTGCCAGCTACCAAATAACAACCGCAAGCTACCAGCACCTGCTTGGCCTCATCCTGAACATACCCTGGCTGCCACAGCTTCTTCAATAGAAACTTCCTGCTCATCTAAGTTATAGTTTAGGCATATTAAAGAGAGGATAAGGAGTAGATAACACTCATTTAACACGGGGGCCGCGACACAGTTTCTAAATCTGCAGCCACTATTTGTCGTTCAGTCCCTCGTTCACCTTGGTAACCAAACCACGACCCGTCGGCCCCTCGTTACTCGGTAAGGAAGGGGAATTTCGACAGCAGTGACGGAGGGTGCAGCCCGGGCGGTGCGCCCACACCTGTGCTGCTGCAGTGCGAGGACACGTGTGGGAACGGGGCGGAGGGTGGGAACACGAGGCGCCCGACCATGGCGGGAAGATCACTTCTCCACAGCAAGCACCTTCCGCACGGCCTCCTCAGCCTCTCTCCGCACGATGCCCCTCTCCAGAGCGCGTGTAACGCGCGTTACGAACAGCGACAGCCTGCAAGCAGCTGCCCAGCCTTTACCCCTCGGGGGTTCTGCACGGGGAGCGGGCGGAGCGCCGAAGCAACGTGAGCCCGCGTGGCGGGCGGCCTGGCAGCGCGGCTCCCGCAGCGGCGCGGCGCCGGGAGGTCGGGGCGCGTGCTCCCCCCGGGCGGAGGGAGGGAACGCCGCAGGTGCAGTCGGGAGAAGCGGCGGACAAAGAGCGGCGGCACCTGCACTCACCATCGGTAACAGCCCTCGCTGGCCTCTAGCGTGAAGTTGACGCGCGTGCCGCGGGTGAAGGGCAGCAGCACTTTGGGGATGTTGAGCTTGGAGGAGGCGGCGAGGCGGTGGAGAAGGAGCAGGAGGAGCAGCGCCCGGGGCGCGGGGGGAGCCATGCTCCGCCACGGGGAGCGCCGCCGCTGGGGGCGGGAAAGGGCGGCAGTGCGCTGCAGGCGGAGGGACGTCAGCGGCGGGGCAGGGCGGGCCGGCGCCCCGGGGGGGCGGAGGGGTGAAGAGAGGAGAAGGGCCGGGCCTGCCCTGCCCTGCCGCCCTGCCGTGGTTGAGGTCGATAAGGGGCTCGTCGCGCTCCCGAGCACTCTGCAGCTCGCCTCAAGGCACGGAGGTGTGGGGCAATTTGGTTAAAATAGACTTTACCGATTAAAAACGTAACCTGAATTCTCTTCCCTGTTCAAAAATACCACTGAGGAGGTGGGTGTTGCCTCTCAACGTTTACATTATGTATCATAGTATATTATACTGTTACTATGCTGGTTGTGCTACTTACAGTGTTACTAACAGCTAGGCTAAACAGGGCTTTTGTAATAAAAGCATCGGCTTGCTATATCCTTCAAATACATCCTTTATCCTTTCTGTGTAGCTCGAATAGGAAGACTTATTTTCCTGTACTCTTCACATCATAGGTGAAGAAGTGGTGTGCAGACCAAAGTGCAGAAAGAGGTTAAGAAAGCCAGAAAGGGAACTCAGCAGGACGTGAACTCTGCAAGCCAGGTGAATGCAGCGGTGACTGTGGTCTGAGCAGCTTGGAGCCCCTCCAAACAGCACAGTAAGTAGGTGGATTTCATCAGCTGGCCTTATGCTGGCTTGATCTTTTCCTGTCGTGCTCAGAAGTGTGGTAGGACAGCATGGGAAGAAGGAAAGAGAGAGAAAACTTAACCAGCACTGATGGAGCTGTAATTATTTAATTATTCAGAGCCTGAAAGAGAATCCAGGAAGCACACATTTCAATTAAGCATCCCCACCCACCCCCCCATCCCCTTTTTTTGTAAATACCTTGCAAAATGTATGCTTTACCACAAGGTACTTAATGGACTTCGTACTGGAGGACAGTACTGTAGTGCTCATTTCACTTTGTTGCAGGTATTTTTTGCTGAAGACTTAAAATGAATGGATGATGTATGTTGGGATAACCATGGTTCCATATGATAGAATTTCTGTATTTATTAATTTGATTTTTTTTAGAAGTTTGGACACACCTTAAAGTACTCTGAAAAATACATTGGATTTTGTAAGTCAAAAACCAGACTGATACTGCAGTCTTGCCTTATTGATAATGTTCACTCACGTGTATAATTATTTCAACATCTGTTTAACAGTAGGATCTCTTTACCATTCACTACATGAGAAAAGTCAAGCTCCTTGAATGAATCACTATGTAGTGAATGAAGTTGGTTAAATATTCAGGGAGGAAAGGGACACTAACAAGGGAAGAATCATTTTGTTTTAAAGTATTTGAATTCTGTTTAGAGAGTTTGGATGTCATCCAGGGACATAGCTGACGTTACCCACTTACAAGTTACGTTATCGAGTTCACCGATATGTTCTCATCTATTCTAAGCAAGTAAATTTACACAGGAGTTTTTATTTACCTAGGAGTATACTTTTTCCCAGTATTTATTCAGCTATAGTGTGTTAGTTGTCAGCATATTCCCTGTTCTGTCCTAGGGAGCTGTGTTGTGCAGGACAGTTCACTTCTCACTGCAGCTTCTGTTTGTATATTGCTCATTTTCTGAATGCACATAATGAAATGGCATGACTTTAGAGAAGGGCTGAACTTCACTGCTGGAGTGTAAGTCACTGAGAACTGGGCCCAGAAATGTTTACAATATTAAAAAGTCTGGCAAATCAAGGCACAACATGCTAAATTGCTTCCCAAAAAACAGACACTTCTTTGTGTACTCTGTCACACAGTTTGTAACCTTCTTTCATAGATGTGTTCTGGAGAAAAGTTCAGAAAAGGCTTGAATGTTAGGGAAGGATGGGATAAAATAGCCCATGATCAAATCAGTACTTCATGTTTACAGTCAATTGCAGTGTGATTACAACAGAGTGGCTAAGGAGTAGATAATGAGTACTTTGCTTTGAATGAGGTGAGACCAAGTGCTTCCTAGCTGTTAAAAATTGGTTTCACAATCTGAGTGTATCTTAATCTGCAGTATATGATGAGTAACTATTCTGTATTATTGGAATATTGTTGTTCTCATATAGTTAGACCTGGGTGACTTAAAATATTTCGTAAACAACATCAACGTGCGCTTAAGACCTGAAGCAATTAAATATCTGACATAAGTGCATACTCAGAAGCTTTCAAAACAATTGTAAGAAATGCATTATGAAGGAGACATTGATGAGCAACTCTGCAATTTCCATTAGACAGTAAAATTATGAAGCAAGTATTCTACTTACTTAAATTAAAAGTATGCATTGTAGCACTGTGTTAGCATGAGAGACTGTTTTGGAAAAGAATACATAAGGAGGAAGACTTGCTGCACACTCTGAGAAGTTACTGAACTTGTTGGTTGACAGTATAATTGCTGCAGTGCTTGGATTTCTTTCTCTGTACTGCAGTGGTGGGACTAGTATGGAGTCAGCACATCTTTCTCAGGCTGAAATGTCAGTACTAAGAGGGTAGGAATATTTTCATGTGGAATGATTAGCTGGCATGTTAGACGATGGGAATAGGAATGATGTATTTGTGAAGTGAGATGTTTATGCATCGATACGCGTGTAAAAGTAAGCCTGCTGAGGAGCAAAAATGGAATTTTTTGGTCACAAAGAATGCAGTTATTGAATGATAATGGGGAGTACTTTAATGAGCTGCTTAGCTGTGAGTGAGACTGAGTAGAAGAACTGTGTTTTAAAAGAAATTTAAGAGGCAATCGAAGCACACTGAGTAAATAACAAAACATCAGGTGCTGATGCAGCTTTTTCACTTGTCTTCTCATAGAACTGCCTTAGCTCTTCCCCTGCCTCAGATCTCAAGGGTATACAATACGCATCCTGTTTTAGCAGTACAAATGCTTACAGGGCTTATGTTCAGGAACGTTGAACCAACTTGATGTGGACACTAAGCATGCATCCCTCTGTGTTCCTGGATTGAGGCCTGAGTAGCTGCCAAATTCTGACCAAGGAAAACATCAGCTTCAGAAGAAAAAGCTTACTTAAAAACAAAAAAAAAAAAAAAAAAAAAAAAAAAAAAAAAAAAAATAGCCAAAAAGGGCCTGCCTTTATTTTCAGACATTTCATAGTTTAAAATGTCCACAAGTTCGGGAAGATTCTATTAAAGTATACTTGTTCAAGCTTAGTATTACTGATAGAGCAGTTTCAACCATATCCTACACAGATAAGTCTGTGTTAACAGCACAGGGCTGTGCAATGTATGAGCAGATAAATGCATTGTGTACAGTCTAATTGTATGGACAGTTTCATGAAACTGGAAAAATCAGAGTTCACATGGTAGATCAATGAAAAAAATCCTCACTGTGGGCCTTATGAACCTTTCAAATAAATTAAAGTCTGACGAGAGGCAACCCAGTGATTGTAATTGTAGTATGTTTAATGAAAAGATTGTTCTTTTAAGGATGTGGATCTGTGGTTGAGAATCCAAGGAAGACACACCAAGCTGAGTAGGAAATGAAAAGGGCAGGTTAATAGAGTTGGAGAAAGAAAGTGGTCTGTTAGTAGTACTTTTGTGTGAGAATGTCAGAGATATCAGAACCTTCTTTTTCCTGGTGTTCTTTGTTTAAGGGAGAGTAAAATTATATCCTGTAAAATAGCAGGGAAAGATGGTCAATTTCCTTCCTTCTTATCAGGCCACATCTGATAACACTTGAGCTGCCCTCATTGTGTCTATTTTACTCATCTGTGCTCTCAAAGTACAGTGCTTTATGTGTATTTCCTGGATGACTATTTCTATAGCTTTCATTGCTTTGCTTTCTTCCTGCTTAGTTTGCTGTTTAGTTCCATCCTCACATCTGCAGAGCCCTGTAAAATATCTCCATCAGAGAAGCACCAATCATGGAAGTAAAGTAGTCCTATATGTGAAAACGTACATAAACAGTCAAGAGAAGAAAAATAGATTGTAATGGATTGTAGGCATCTCTTCTTACTATGACAGGGGTGGTGGGAGTTAGTAGTTTGCAGATCATTGTATTTGAGTGTTTGGTTATAAGCATCCATTACTTCAAAACTATATGAAAGATCTTACCAACGCACAAGCATACACAGCTGCTAAGCGTGACTGGCAGAACTCTCACTGAGTGTCCATCCATCCTGCTGTCAGAGGTGTGTGGCTTAGGTACCTGCCTCTATTAGGTCTCTGTTCTGCTACTGCAGAGATTGAATTGCAAGAGAGTGCATTACATTTCATTACTTTAAAATACATATCATAGACACAGAGTATATAAAACAACATTCATTTTTCAATTATTTCTTTATTGCTTTCTCTACTAGTAGAGTTATAATGTTCAATTTACTGTATTAGACTTTTTGTGTCTTCATACGCATATTGAAGATTTTATGAGAGCACTCTCAGCCTTACAACTATTCTCTACAAAACTAATGATGGATTTATAGCAACTATAAAACTGAACACTTTGGTTATGCCTGCCAGTATTTTCTTTCCAAGCAGCATCATGAGAAGATGTTTGGCCAAAGGAAGGCATAAATTCAGGAAATTACTAAAATCAAGGCAGCCAGTTAATGGTAATAAGGAGAGTGTTGAATTCCAGCAAAGTTGATTTCTTTCAAATTATTTGGAAGGGACCGTTTTTGTTTAGAAACATCAGTTAAATCAGAGCCAAATCCATCATTCGTTGCTTTATCTAGTCTGCCCTGGATGCCAGGGGTAGTTTTTAAATGTGTACTAGGTAAGTGTGATGGAGTCTCAGAAAAGAAATGTAGCTCTTTATAAATCTCTATTCCTATTGTATAAATCCATTTGATATGCAAGACTTTCCCGGATAGTATAAAACACCAAGAGCTTACTCAGTTATTCAGGACGTGTCTGATAACACTGAGATTATGAAACAGTAACATCAGATAAAAATAAACGTTTTTAACATCAGAGTTTATCTACCTTTCTAATGTAAATTTATGGTTATTAAAGTAGCCTATTTATAGCTCTTTTCAAAGTGTTACATAATAGTGTTTTTTCCATGTGCCTTTATACAGAGATTGAAATCATATTAATGAGCTATTCACTGAGCAACTAAATGAATGCATGAGTGATGAGAATTCAGAAGAAATAGATGAGTAACAAACAAACAAAAATCCCAACCTTTGTTTCCCCTTAAATGCATCAGGGAAATTTAGGAAATCACACAAGTCTTAAATCTTGAAAATAATCAGTTAAATATATAAATAGGTTTATGAATATGTTTAATGACTTAGGTAATGGCAATAAGGAAAATGAATTATGATCTTTTCAAGGTTACTTGGTTTCATATTATGGTATGTACACCTCAAATGTTAAATGGGCAATCAAGTACAATAGTTCTACATCTTTTTAAATGTTAACACTGTTCTGAATTGTTTTCTTACTTTCTACACTTTAAACACCAACATGGGACAATTTATTATGCTCCAGCATCTCTTCTATCTTCCAGCAGAAGTATTTTGAGCAGAAGTCTTTTGACTTAGCTTATCCTAGCACTGGTAATGATTGTATTATCCAAATACCTCTTGAACACTAACATGCATAGGGAACAAACCTCTTCTGGGAAGCCTGAAGCAGTGTTTGACCACCCCTGTGGTGAAGAAATGTTTCATTTTGTCCAGTCTGACAGCCACTACTCACCTAGGACATGCCTTCCAGCCCTTTCGTCACCTTTGTTGCCCTCCACTCAATATATTCGTGTATTAAAATACTAAATGTATTAAAATCTTTTTATATTGTGGGCCCACAACAATGTTCAAAGTGAGGCCATACCTCTAGAGGGCTTCTGTACCTACCTACTCAACAAAATACCTTTGTATTTTTACATGCATGCCTACGGTATATAACATGCATTTCAAATGTAAAATTAGAATTTACTTTTCACTCTAAGATCACATCAGTACAAAAAAAAAAAATCAGGAACTCTTGCTGACCTTGAAGAAGCATGACACAAGTTCTGTTATTTCAATAATGAGTTCTTCCAAAGAAGATTTAACTTACTGCAGTGAAATGATAGAAAACATAGGAAGTGCTGCAATATACACCAGAATACAATACGTTATGTATGCTTTAAAATCTACTGTACAGATCTAAGTACGAAGTCTGACTGCACCATCTTGTTCAAATTAGCTCTAAACCCTACAGATTGTCCTCCTTCTTGAATCTATGATTCTTTGATTCTTTCATATACCCAAGTAAGTTTTGGGGTTGCAAGGGTATTTCGGCCAAAGTACTTTTAACAATTTTGTAGGTGAAATGTGCTTGAGGTACTATTGATTGCTTAATGATTCTTCAAACAGCAAGTGAAGGAATTATACAGAGATCAGGTGATTTTATTTAAGGTATATTCAGCTTTTTAAAGTCTGGACAATAGCTCTTAGAGATGCATTAAAACTGTGTGCTCAGTAGCCTGTTTTTTCACAAGTCTAATAACATTCAGTAGCAATTGCAGGTGCTTGAAAACAACTTCAACAAGTACATTTCCTCCCCTCCCCCCCGCCTCTTCTTCAGATTAGGGATGAAGCACAACTCTGATTTCTATTGCAGCACCATTCTTATGTGGAGAATTTAATTCATTAGGCTGTCAGTTTTCAATTCAGTGGGAGGTTAATATTAGTATGTCCCAAGGATCTGTGTTATAGTTAGTACTTAATATATTCATTAATTATCTGGAAAGGCAGAAATGAAGGGTAGAAGAAAAAAAAATGAGGTCAGCAGGATTTGCAGATGACAAAGTTATTTAGTGTAAGTCTTTATAAGAGGAGGCTGTGAGGAACTTCATGGAAACAGAAGTAGACAAATTGGCAGCATAATGCTTGATGACAGTCAGACATTGACAAATGTAGCCTAGTGCACATAAAAATGAGAATTCTGAACTGCTTGCATGCACAGCCCTGTTCCAACTTATCACTAATTCCAAAAGGCAAAAGGAACATCCAGCACAGTATAGAAATTCCTCTCACTGCTCAGTGGCAGTCAAAATCTACATAAGATGATGTGATGCAAAAACAAACAAAAAAAAAACATAAAAATGATACAACATGATAGAAAAATATTAGTTCCAGTTCAAAGTAAAAATTCACAATACGCTACAGTCATTCCATCCCACTTAAGATAGGACCATTTCTGAGTAATCTGGAAGTCCATTTTCAAGTCTGTTTTGTTTCCAATGCAAGAAGCTGGAAGCCTTTCATTGTAACACATGCTGGGTAAAGTTGAAACCTGAAGAGCATTTCTCTTCCTTTACTTTTGTTTAATCAAGCTCAGTGCCATTTTGTGATATTCTCTTGAACAGATTTCTGTTGTTTTATGAAGATCTGATCTCTACAAGACTTCATCAGTTCACTTCTATTCCTATGCAATTACCCTGCACACATCAGCACCATTCTTCCATTTTATTTCTCCGAACTAGCTGGCATCTTGGTGATGCTGTTTTTTTAAGTTCTCTATTCATGTTGTCTCTCGAGACCCCAGTGAGATGTTTGTTTTCCCCTTTTTCCCCCCAACTTGCTTTTTTTTTTTTTTTAAATTGGCTTTGATTCCTTTTGAAGAAGTTCTCACTATTTCAGGTCAGCTCTTTACATAACAAGGGTATTAATAAGGGGATAAAGGGACGGGAACTTGAGTTTATAAGCATTACGTGTGCTAAGGTTAGGGACAAGGTTAGTTATGATATAAGCAGCAGTAATTCTACAAGACTAGATGCTTTTATAAGTTGAACTCTGTGGAACACTTGTTCTTGCTTCTCTCTTGTAAAAAAGTAGATGAACTTGGATGAAACAGACAAATAATACTTATCTTACCACTGTGGTGTTCTACTTAAAATTCATACAACCCTTGAAGTGTCCCAGCTAAGAGCCCCAGAATTGCTATGCCATCTTAAGCTCTGTAGCTCGTAGTTAACAATTTGTGAATTGTTCTCTACATATTTTTTTTATGCAGCACTGCTCTAAATTAGTTGCAAGGATGGGAAATTTAGCTTTTGTGTTCATCAAATGAAATTATCAATAGATTCCCCATAGTACGTTGTATGAAGGCCTAGGTTTCTGTCAACACTTAAGTTGATGAAAAAAATATTTTGCTTTAATTTTCATTTCACTAAGATGATGCCCAGAGAGGTTGTGGATGCCCCATCCCTGCAGGCATTCAAGGCCAGGCTGGATGTGGCTCTGGGCAGCCTGGTCTGGTGGTTGGCAACCCTGCACATAGCAGGGGGATTGATATGCAATGATCATTGTGGTCTTTTTCAACCCAGGCCATTCTATGATTATCTTTGCTCATATCTGACTGTTATAACAGCTTTGAGTCTGAGTATTACCATTTATTTGAGTGAAGGTTTGCTGTTATTTGAATATTTGAACTGTTTGGTTCTAACTAATTTATAGGACAGGACAGCAGAGAAAGATACTAAATTATTCACTAATATTTGGCTAAATTGGAATGAAATGACCTTTTCAAGTTGAAAAACACTTGGTAAAAAACAGACAAGGAAGATTTCTCTGTATAAATAACCAGGGGCTTTTTTTTTTTTTTTAATTTAGGATTCAAATAAG
>PPHD01001912.1:0-39078 GCA_002909625.1 Bambusicola thoracicus
GGACATGGTTTAATGAGAACCATTGGTGATGGGCGAATGGTTGGACTGCATGATCCTGTGGGTCATTTCCAACCTTAGCGATTATATGATTCTATGATTCTATGAAGTGGAGAGAAATCTCCACATATTGCATAGCTGCAGAGTAGAGAACCCATTCTGCTTTCACCTTCGGAAACCACAATTCCTAAAGCCCTTCTCAGGTTAAGGGATGCCTTATCCTGTATCTTTTCAGCTGCAGGTTACTACTGGGACTTGGTACGTTAGAAAAATCCTGTTTCCTGCAAGAGTGCTGGTTCCCCAACCTATTTGTCCCAAGCTAATCTAAAAGGGACTCTGCCATATATCTTACGTTTCCAAAGGAAGTACTGTGTAGGGCTCCAAATTGTTGTTGTACGTACCCTTGTTGAGTACAGCTGTTTGGCTTCATGTTGTCACGGGCAAAACCATTCAGCAGCATGCTGGTGGTGCCCCTCCAATAACGAATAAGACTTTATATGGCATAGTCAAACACTACAGAGTAGAAAAATGCAGGTTTAACTGAGTGCTCCTGTGTCAGTTCACATGAAGAATAAAGAGATTTGGTGATTTGGTTAACTTCAAACTGCTGATCCTTGTCACTCAGTGTGCACAGCTCTTCGCTAGCCCTCACGGTCCAGAGCCTTGCTCCCTGAAGCCCATCTGGGCAGGGATAGGAGCTGAGGGGGTTTTCTGCAAATGAATTTTTTTTCTGGTTAATCTGCTTGTCTGAGCACCGTTTGTTTGTCAGTGAGAAAGTGAAAGAAAATCACTGTGCTGACAGAATTTGCCTAGTGGAAAAGGATGGGAGCAGAATGAAGCCCCCTGGATGGGAGACTGAGCAGTGAGTGGTTTCTTAGAGATACCATGTGGACGTGAGTGGGGCTGCTGTAGCTGAAGGAGAGGTCTTTGCTGAAAATCAGTTTAAAGTACACAGTTATTCAGCTTGCAATCAATTTCTTACCAAACCAGATTGGTATCATTCTTGCTCTTGGAAATAAAGCCCAGCAATGTGGTGGCACCTTAATGCAGCATTTCTTTTACTTTCAGTATCCATCACTGTTTAACATTTTTACCACGAAATAGCTCAACTGTTTGTTCACATTTCTTAAAACTTTCCAAAGCTATTTCTTCTCTGAAAGATTCTGTGGAGGAATTCTCACCTGACAGTCCTCTTCTCCTTGCTTTAGGTGAAAGTGCTTGTTGATTCCTCTGATCAAAAGAGAGCTATTAGTTCTGTGTGCAGCTACATAGTGTTCCAGTGCAGCCGGCCAGCCCCGCTCCACTCCCGTGACCTTCACTCTGTGATAGTTGCAGCTTTCCAGTGCCTCTGTGTGTGGCTCACCGAGCATCCTGACATGCTGGATGAGAAGGTAAGAATCTCTGGTGTGTGTATTCTTAGCCCCCCAGGTTGATTTGCCTTTTGTCCCCAGCTGTCAGTGTTTCAGATTTTAAATCAACGTGTCTTTGTAGTTTTCAAAAGCATAGCAAGAATTTCAAAACTAGTTTACTTGGAAAATAGCTTTCAGTTTTGATTTCTCCTTTTCATTCACCGAGAATATTTTTGGCTACGCAACCACCTTTCATATTTATAAGAAAGTATTTTGATCTTCTTGCTTTGTGAACTGAAAAAAAAAAAAAAAGAAAAGAAAAAAAACCCTGAAATTGGAAAAGCAGAAAAATAATGGAGAAATATGAGAATTATTGGTATAAATAGTGTTACTTATAGTAATAAGTAGTTACCTGCAGCGGATAAGCTTCCCTAAAAGCAATGTCTTTGCTCATTTCTCAGCTCTTACCTATCTAAAGCATTTTCTAAATTTAACAATGGAATTTCTTTAATCCTAATATTTTGATGATTATAAAATCATAAGAATCATAGAATGGCTCAAGTTGAAAGGAACCTTAAAGATCACTGAGCCCCTTTGCCAAGGGCAGAGTTGCCAGTCATTAAATCAGGCACCAGACCAGGCTGCCCAGGGCTCCATCCAGCCTGGCCTTGAACACCTCCAGGGATGGGGCATCCCCAGCTTCTCAGGGCAGCAACACCAGTGCCTCACCACCCTCTGAGTACAGAATTCCTTCCGAACATCTAACCTGAGCGTCCCCTATTTTAATTCAAAGCCATTCCCTCTCATCCTATAACTATCAGACATTGTAAAACATCAATCTCCCCTCTGTTTATAAGCCCCCTCCAAGTACTGAACAGCAGTGCTGTCTACCTGGAGTCTTCTCCAGACAGAACAAGCCCAACTACCTCAACCTTTCTTGATAGTAAAGGTGTTCCAGCCCTCTGATCGTCTTCATGGCCTCTTCTGGACCCTCTCCAATTGCTCTGCATCCTTCCTGTGCTGGGAGCCCCAGGCCTGAACAATTTTCCAGATGCAGTCTCACAAAGGCAGAGCAGAGGGTAAAAATCCCCTCCCTGCCCCACTGCCCCCTCTGTTGATGCAGCCCAGGATACGGTTGGCTTTCCAGGCTGCAGTTGCACACTGCTGGCTCATGACCAGCTTCTCATCCACCACGACCTTCCTTCTCCACAGGACTGCTCTGAAGGAGTTCTTTTCCAGTCTGTACGCATATCTGGGATTGCCCCGACCCCAGTGCAACACCTTGCACTTGGCCTTGTTGAACCTCATCAGGTTCACGTGGCCTGTCTGGGTTCCTTTGGGTGGGACCCCCTCTGTCCCATTGTCTGCATCACTCAGTGATGTCAGACTTGCTGAGAGTGCGCTCAGTCTCATTGTCTGGGTCGCTGATAAAGATGTTGAACAGCACTGGTGCCAGGACTCACCCTTGGCATCTTCACCAAGAAGTTTTCTAGAAGCTGAGCATGGCAAAGCTTGATCCAAGGCAGTTTCCTGCGGGAGTTTGAAAAGAGCAGGGAATGAAAGATGCGTGTTGCAGATCTGATCTGTCATAGCCTCAAAAAAATCTTCATTTTTTTTTTACATGAGCGTCTGCTTTCATTGTAGGTCTGCTTATAGTGGCAGCTGAGTAATCTGCATGTATATGTAAAAAATAAAAGAATAGTGGACAGGGTTTTCAATAAAGATGCTTTCTGCTTGCACTTTGGGATACTGGCAGTTGGTAGTAGGTAACCAGGAAAGGGATGATTTCCCCGGATATGGCACAGCACAGGTTATAAAGTTACATTATGCTTTGTTTTTCTCTCCTTGCTTATTTTTCTGCACGAATTGTGAATTCAAGAAACAACACAGGCCAAAGTGCAGAACCCTGCCTGGTTTCTGGTGGTAAAAACTGATGATTTATTTGTGTTCTGATCGTAGACAGCTACTTGTTTGCGAGAAAGCTTTTCTCTTTACTCCCTTGCTTAAGCCATCAGACCAGAACTGCTGTTGTAGCAATCTGGATATTTTCAGTAAATGATTTTGCATTGAGCAGTATTGGTCAGTCAGTAGCACTGATCCCAGAGTGCTGGCCTCTTCTCTCATACGTTTGCTGATACTTTGCTGTGTAGTTTTAGAACACTGTTATTATTCTCTTGATAAATTAGATACCACCATATATTTTCCTTCCTTATGGATGCCGTTGGCAATTGAAAGATTCAGAATTTTTTTTTGCAATTTTCCAGATGAGTTCATTCCTAATATCCTTAGAACTTAATTAAATTTTCCGCAGATAATTTCAGAAATGCATTTATCTTTTAAAATATGTTTGTATTTTTCAATTGCACTCCTAGCCCTCTTGGCTGTTTTGTACATGTCTAGTGGAATATGTTGTGTATATATTAATTCAGAGCACTTTCTAGCATTAGATATAGAGGCATACTAACACAATTAGACATCTATATACAGAGAAAATATAATTCCTCTAGCAAATGTGATCTTATTTCAACACTGTCTGTTAAAATAATTTTCTGCCTTTATCTCTGAGCTCGTACCAGAAGCAGCACGCTGCTTAAATGAGTCATCTGTTGCTGTTTCTCTGAGGTCTCTGAGACATCTGTTAGAGCGCTTCTGTTTTAAGGCAGTTCCTCATGTGTTTTAGGATTGCCTAAAAGAAGTACTGGAGATTGTGGAGCTGGGTATTTCAGGAAGTAAATCCAAGAGCAGTGAGCAAGAGGTGAAGTACAAAGGAGATAAGGAGCCAAACCCTGCATCCATGAGAGTGAAGGATGCTGCTGAAGCTACGTTAACATGGTATGTAATTTCTCAGAGCATGTTCGTTGTTCAGCATTGCTTTGTCAGAGTATGTCTTAATGAAGGGTTTCCACCTGCTGTGTAGTTCGGAGCATCTGAAAAGTCATCCAGAAGTTCCTTCTGGTTTGTGTTTTGGGCAGGGTTGTCCTGTGCTCTGCCTTTGTTGTCTTCCCCCTCCCATTACAGACATCCAGCAAGAAGAAGATTCCTGTAATTGCTGTCTTCTTTCTGCCCCTTCCTTTCCTTGGAGAACAAAACCTTCCTGCAACCCCTGGTGTTCCACTCTTTGACAGTGCAGAGAGCAGCTCCTTGTGTCTCCTGCTTCCCCCTGGCAGCTTGTCCTTCCATTCCCACAGCCTTCTCCTTGGCCTGACAAGTTATGCTTTCCCTGTACCTATGGGGAAGTCGATAGACGCTGACTCCTGTGTAACACAGCAGGCAATGACACACATAGCAGGTGTAAGTTAAGGCAGTATGGGACGTCATTCTGCCCACAGAACTGGGCTTGCTTAATAGATCTGGGAGACTGCTGGAAATGTGATTGCAGATGATGTGTGGGTTGGGGAGGGGGAGCACAGAAGTAAATTGAGATTCACTCCAGAGAAGCTGAAAAGCGCTGTTTTACTGGATGAGTAGCATGATGGTGTAGACAAACTGAAGATGAGTAGGATAAATGTGTTGCAAAAGGTGAGAGCTGCTTGCTTATTTTGTTTGTTTTACTTCACAATAAAGTCATTATAAACTTTACTATTAGTAAAAACAGCTGTGTAATTATGAAAGCAGCTTCTCACTGAAACTTGTGGACAAACCTTTCTTGTTGCCTGAAAGTGCCGTTTTTCTTTTGTTTAGAGGGATGCAGATATCTGTCTCCCCAAGGGGAAAGTGTGGCGGGAGGACTTCAGTAAATTTATTTTAGATCTGAGTGCAGCCCCATTCAGAACATATGTGTTCCAGTCAGTGACGCTGCATGGGAAGCTCAGCTCTTGCTGTTGGCTCCTGTCATGGAGGTTTTCTGTTGGGAAGATCCTGCACAATTTCAAATTATTTAACTATACGTATTTTTAGGAGCCTTGTGTATGCCTTGCTTGTTGATGTTGAACAGTGGGTTAAATTATGGAGGAGTATCTTAAATCATCCGTAATATTCTTATAACAAACATAAAAAAAGCTGTGGATTATGTTTTGCTTTGAAATGTATCTTACTATCTTTATGACCTAGGTTATAGATGAACTTGTTGTATAGGCAGATTACTCTTCTTTCTAGGATTCTTGTACATATTTTCTGAGATTACTGGTTCTCTTTTAGGACAAGCTGATGGGATAGTGCAGGAATCGGTTTGTGCTAACCATAAGGGTAACTGCTATGTCGAGATACAAGTGAAGAACAGAGTGAAAGTCTGTGCTTGGGCGGAACAGTAGATCTTAATCTGTCGTGACTTCTATCTTTCTTCTCTCATTTACAGTATTATGCAGTTACTTGGAGCATTCCCTTCTCCCAGCGGCCCTGCTTCCCCTTGCAGCTTAGTGAATGAAACCACCCTGATTAAATATTCTCGCCTACCCACCATAAACAAGCATAGTTTCCGTTACTTTGTTTTGGATAACAGTGTCATCCTCGCAATGTTGGAGCAGCCTCTAGGGAATGAACAAAGTAAGTCCAACGCCCGCTGTTCCTTGTTCCTCTTGTTAAAACTCCCAGCATGGAGATACAGGTAAAAAAAAAAAAAAAAAAGATGCTACATCATGTGGTTCTCTCATGTTTCAGGGCCTTACCTGGTCTGTGGGCATGCAGCTGAATAGAATGCTGCTCTGGAATGAAGTGGCAGGGTAACTTTCATGTCAGTGATAGTCGGACATATACAAGCCCTCCTAAATAGTTCATGCAGTGGCCTTTCATTCTTTGAGACCAGATGCATGAAGCTGAGTGCCATGAGAATGGCAGCTGATGGACAAAAGCAGTACCATTGTATTATGAAGACATCCATGCTTTGACCAAGGAGAGCGTCTATTAAAAAAATCTAGTATTTACACAATGCTTTGAACTGAATAACTGATCTCCTTAAAATTCCCCCTGTGAATCTTTGTGTATCAAAGCGTCGCCTAACAGAATTGATGGAACTCTTCTCCTGTACTGGCTCCACCAATGCTAAGAGAAAAACTGGGTTTTTTTTATGAGTTGTGTTTCCAGAATGCTCCAGTCTCATGGGGAGTCTCTGTACAGATCCTGCAGCCATTACTACGCGTCCACCCTCAGTCTGGGTTGGAGCCAACATGTTCCTGACTGCAGTGGTGTGGAACATGCCAGAACAGCTGAGCACTTCTCACCCTTATTCTGCCTGTGCTAAATGAATTACTGTGGAATCCTGTAAAGCTGTTATAATCTGAAATTAAATTAGCTTTACTTGCTGTGCAGAACTTGCTTACAAATCCCCTTTGAAATACAAGATTAATTGCAGTAATGCTCAAGTGTGTCAGCTCTGTTCTGAGGCAGACTGTTGAAGTGAATCATTGTGGGGCCTGGTGCACTGCCCATGAAATGCCCGCAGAGAAGTGCCTGTCTGGTAGTTACCCAATGGTGTCAGTTGATGGTTTACATGCACAAAAGATAAGACACAGATCTTTGAAAGATGAAAAGCTGTAGAGGTAAGATTCCTCTTTCTAGGGTGGCCTTTAAACCTCGAAGGGATGGAATCCCTGCCATAGAACCTTGTCTGTGCAAATGGCAAGGCACAGTGGGAGGACTACAGTCTAAGCTGCTCTCTGAACAGAGTCAAAATTGAATTCAGAGCAGGTTGCTCATGGCTTTGTGCAAGGTAGGGCTTGGAAGCCTTGGGGGACAGTTTCTCTGTCGCTATACCAGTGCCTGGCTTCTTTTAGAAATGTTTTCACTGCATAAAATCAGAATCTCCCCCTGTCCTAGTTTGATCATTATGTCATGTCTTTCCACCATTCTTATTGCCATTATTTGTGTGGGACCTTTTACGAAAACTACTGGGAGCATCATGGAAACCACGTTTCCATACGACCACCTGTTGTACCTAAACTGGCAGTGACCGAATATATATATATATCTTTTAAATTCCTGGGAATAATTTGGAGAGAAAATCAGTGGTCTGCATGAATTTGGACAAAGGTTACTTCTAATGGTGAAACAAACCTGATCTGGCTACTGCTGAGCAGAGTAGTTCTCTGCTGCAGAGAGGGGGATTACATTCAGTGTTTACTCCTCACCAGAATTTGTCTTCAGGGTCAGGGAGGCAGTTATCCTTGGAAACAAATTCTCTGTAATATGTGTGCTTCTTTATGGTTTAATTGCTGTTCAGTGAAGTATTTGTGATTTGTGATGACGTATTCTTCTTTTCACCCATGTGCTCTGCAGATGACTCTTTCCCCTCTGTCACCGTTTTGATCCGTGGGACATCTGGAAGATTTGCCTGGGCCCAGCAACTCTGTCTTTTACCGAGAGGAGCTAAAGCAAATCAAAAGGTCTCTATCAAAGCCCATAAAGAAATCTTTAACTTAGAGACGTTCTGCAGAAATTCCACTAATGTGAGACAGCCCCACAGTTCTGGGGATTATACGTTAAGGCTGAGCCATGGGGCCTTTAGCTGTAGGTAATGTGACGCATCTCTGGTGACTCTTTACAACTCGTGATTAATATTAAATATAGGCTGTAAAAGTACTGTTGCCTTCTAGGATTGTGTAGGAGGGTGGGAGAACTCTCCTTATTCTCTTTTTTGAAAGCTGATGAGGCAATGGACTGTGTGCTTAGTGCATGGGCACGGCTGGTGGGGGGGCTGATGTTAGGATATCAGGCAAGGCTTTCGCAGCAGAAGGAACAAAGTCTGGAGATAACGTGTGAGATGCTGCTGAGAGAGCAGGTGTTAAAACTGCAGAGCTCAGTGTTGCAAAGATGGCTGTAAAGCTGCTGTGGAAAAATCTAGGTGGACTTTGGAAAGCTTCTGGACAGTAATAGTGGAGGATAAAAGGCCCAGTCGCGTTTTAAGTAGAATCTCTTATTGCAGTTGCCTGGTGGATTATATCCTTGTGTTACCAAAATTTCTTTGTTTGTAAACATCTCCCAAATGTTCAAACTGTTCATATAATGTAGCTGAAATGTGGGCCTGTCAGTCTCAGCTGTCACGTTAGCATGTAGATGACTGTGATCTCTGCAGAGCGGCCCTTGGGGGGACCCTTCACTGGATGCCTTTGGAGCTGTGCTGTCACTGGAGCTGAAGCGTTTTGCTTAACAGTGTCAGTCCAAGAGAGTTGCCTCCCACACCAAAGGAAAAGTCACACCTTGGCTGGAGACCTAACCAGTCTTAAGGGAACTGTTCCAACTTAAAAGCAGTACATAACTTCAAGATTGGACGTTTTTAAGTGTATCTGGTAGTAAATAAATTCATAAAGCAGTGTTCAAGGTGTAATTAAAGGTCTCTCTTGCTTGGAGCTTACACACATGCAAACCTGCAACCAGACCTTCTCTTGCTTTCATCGGTTACTTCAATTTTTCAATTACACAGTATAGCATAATACAGTAGCATTAGCAAAACTGTGTGAGGATAGATGATGCAAGGCTGTTGCTACCCTGGTGGGGCATCTCACTGCTGGCCCACAGCATTGCTGCTGTTCACTTCAGGACTTCTCAGCTTCACTTGTTGAACTCATCATAGTCAGTAAGGCATAGCTGTTGGCTTTCTTTAAACACAGTTACAATAAAATTGTAACCTAAAAATAAGATGTTGCCATGTAAGCTTGCTGTTTTTAACAGGATTTGCAACTGCTTAGTGTTAGGTGGTAAGCACGTGCAACAAGTACAATGATTATAACCACCAAAAGGGGCAGAAAGGAGTCATTCTGTTTTATTTTTATTCTTTAATCTACAGTGAGATTTTCAATTCAAGTCTATTCAAGTTTGAGGCATGTCTGAATGCTTTTTAACAATACCTCTCATATAAGGATTAGTAGACCTGTGATGGGAGGGAGCATTTCCCATCCACTATAAGCAGGTATTGTCTACTGATGCAATCAGTGCTCTGAATGAAGCTGTTCCCCTCCCCGCCTTTTCTCTTTTTGTCAGACTTTTGTACCAGAATCTCGACCAGCTCCTAAAAATGATGTTGGATTGAAGTACAGTGTGAAGCACCGGCCTTTTCCTGAAGAGGTGGACAAGATTCCATTTGTGAAAGCAGACTTGAGCATTCCTGATCTACATGAAATTGTGAACGAGGCGGTAAGGGAGGTTTTGTCTTTAATTTCATTTTGCTCATTTTTTTGCCTGTTCACATGCTAACTTCTTGTTCTTCTGCAGATTAATTCACATTACTTAATGGAATAATAAACTTTGAACAAATGAATCTGTGCACTACCCCCAGGAAGATGGCAGTGCTTTGGATGTGCTCTTGGAGAGCACTGCTTGACACAGGTTATTCCGGATTCCAACAGCCTGCACACCAGTATTGATAGGAAGCTATTGTGATTTGTTGTATATTCAAGGAAGATGGAAGGGGCATTTGTTAGATTTCCTGTGGTGTGAGTGTAAAAACAGAAGTATTTTAATGCTTTTTATTAATTTAGGAGGAATATGTGATGTGGGGTGCATAAATTAGCAGCAGCTCTCCCAGGCAAACAGGATTTTGAGATATTCACTTTTAACCAGAGACCTTGCAAGGTCTCATTGACAGTGCTTTAGTAAACATCCTGGTGGAGTTGCAGCTGCTGCATGTGACTTAGGGCTTTGATAAATAACGGAGCTGTTGTAAGTGCTTTGAGAGTTTGGTATTTCATGTCTGTACAATGTATTTCAGCTCGAAGAGCGACATGAGAAGCTGAGGAATGGCATGGCCCAGCAGATTATTTTTGAGACTTCCATAGATCAGAGAAGCGAGGAGGAGTGGCGTAAGAAGAGCTTTCCTGATCCAATCACAGAGTGTAAGCCCCCGCCGCCAGCACAGGAGTTCCAGACAGCGCGCCTGTTCCTCTCCCACTTTGGGTTTCTGTCGCTAGAGGCGTTGAAGGTGACCCGATATTTCCTTGTGTTGTACTAATGGCATGAGTACCACTATGGCTTGGCTTAACAAAGGAGAAAAACTTAAGTTTCATTAGTGGAAGTTTTTTTCTGTGTAATGCCAGCTGCTTTTGTGCTGTCATCTGCTTGAGTAAGGCGTCGGATTTCCATCTTTCGGGGTTGAGAACAGGGTTGTGAAAGGCCTTGCCTGAAGCTGAACATCTGAATAGGTGGCCATTAGTGTATTTTTGCAGCAGGTACATTAACTCTGACATTCTCCTGTTTGTATTTGGTGTTATTCTTCCAACTTGAGTTGGGGATGCTTTGTAAGCATTTCTAAATGATGACTGCCATACAAGTTTCTGTTCCAAAAATTGTACTGAAGTACTCCAAAATGTTTATGTATGGTTAAACCACATTTAGGTTGTAGAGTCATCCTTTTTGAAGGTTCCAACAGTGTATAGGAAAAAAACCCACATCCTTAAATTGAAATTCTGCCTTTTGAGTGAGAATTTTGCTTTTCATCTGTTGCATTTTCCTCCAGAAAACTATCAGCGTTTGGAGGCAATGTAGCTATTGCGAAAATAAAGATGCTTAATATTGTGTATATTGCTGGTATATAGGTTACAGTAATAAAAACAAAAGCAGATACAATGCAGCTGTAGACAGTAATGCGACATTTTGAAAGTTTCTGCTGCTTTTGTTGTGGAATTGAGCATGTTTTGAACAAAATACTACTTATATTTTACTTGAAAAATGATAGTTTTCTTCTCCAATGAGGATAAGTTAAATGCAACAAACTGTCAGACTTGTGCTTGCTGTTAATCAGTTATAACATGTTTATATTGGATCAGAATTTTTTTGTGTGACTTTGATTCCTTTTTAACGGATTGTTGTGAAAACCACAAAGATCCTTTCAATCAGGAATGTTTTTTTAAGCTATTGAGCTCTTATCTATCCAACAGGAGCCTGCTAATAGTCGTCTACCTCCTCACCTGATTGCACTTGACTCTACTCTGCCTGGGTTTTTTGATGACCTCGGCTACTTGGATTTACTGCCTTGCCGTCCTTTTGATACTGTTTTCATTTTCTACATGAAGGCGGGCCAGAAGACAAGCCAGGAGGTAAGAGAACGCATAGAGCAGAGCACTGGAACCAGTGGTTATTGGCCTTGGCTTTATTTACGACAGGAGATACAACAAACCGCTGCGTATTTTTCATTTGAAAGGTGTTTGTTGTTATTACCTGCATTTCGGATTTCTGTGAAATCTTAATAAAACAGTTTGTATATATGCGATTGAAAGGATGTATTTGTAGAATTCAAAGATTCCTATCAGAAACGTGTTTCAGTTTGTAGGGAAAGCTGCAGTTTGTTCTTGGTATGTGCAATGTCCAGGTAATCTAATTTGATTTTGATGTTAAACATATGTTAAAGAAATCAGAAACTTATTGCAAGAACGTATTACTGCTTTGTAAGTCTTTATATAATACTATTTGTGCTGAAATGCGATTAGGTTAATTAGGTTAATTTGTGCAAATCTAGCTCATGATTTCTTCAGACTGTGATCCGGAAATTCACTGTGAGTTTCTAAGAAGGCTTATGGGCTCAGTGGAGATATTTCTATAATACTTCTCATTTCCATTTGTAATTGTTGTACTAAAGAGTAGAAGCATGGCTTCAAAAATAACGAGCGTGTCATTCCCTCGTGGTACTGTCAGCATACAAGTGGCAGGACACAGCAGCACCTTCCATGTCTGAGAGGAACACACCAGCTATTCTTGATGCCAGCATCGTGCTGTTTGTGAGTTTTCAAGTCAAAGGTTAGAGTAGCAAGTAAGCAGTCCCCAAAGTCAGTGAGGTATATGGGGTGTGATGCCTTCCAGCCATCCAGAAATGTTCTGCTCTTGCTGGGCTAGCAGAATACTTCTTTCCTCTGGTGCTTGTATGCGTTTTCAGATTTAGGCAGGTGAGACTTACGTGCAGAAGTTAGTCCTGCAGAATTTGCAGACCTTTGGAATCCCAGTTAGCAGTCTGTATTCAGGAGGATTTGCCATGTCAATTATAAAAAATCTTTTATATGTGAGAGATTCTGGGTATTAGACTGACAGTGTAAAGATGGCATTCCTGCTTCAAGATCCCAGGACATCCTGCTGTGATTCCTTAGCCTTCTCGGTTGTGCGAAGTCAGAGGCAGTCAAGCTGGTAAGGTGCTTGTCTCTACTGCTCTGAGCTGAGGGAGAAACTGCTGCCGTTTCTGTGATTGAAAAGAAAGAGAACAGAAATAACTCAGTGGTAATTTTCAATATTAGCTATCAAGAGAGGAGATGAAAGCTGAGCCATGACACTGCTTTGGGCAGGGATGGCTCTGTGGTGCTACGTAGCCATCCTTGTGCATGCGCTCATGCAGCTCTTACTCAGGACCTAATGCTGCTCTGCAAGGTGATTCCCATTCCTGTTACAAGGAGTAGTGGCAGCTCTACATCTGATGCTGCGCAGCCTAGAGCAGTCCAATGTGACTGTTCCTAAGTGAGCCCCCAATCTCTCTGCTGTGGTGATGCTCACTGATGGCTTAGAAGGGTGTCATGGAATTTGTTTGTACAGGGTAATGAAACTGCCCACACCATTTTTATATTATGATACTTGATAACATTAGATGTCCTTTGAACATACTCCCTCACCCTTATTTAAGTTCTTTTTTTGAAGGCGCTCAGTTATAAAACAATAACATTTATGTAAACCTTGAGCTTGCATGTTTCTGCAGCTGTTGTTGCTCTCTACTCTGCATTCATTCTGGAGTGTAGCTCTGACTTTGCTGAGCGTATTGGTAATATTTCAGTGCAGTGTCTAGTTGCTGCTGAATACTGAGCAGGCCATTGGAGCTGGGTGCCAGGGCACAGGGCCTTCCTTGCTGGGAGCTTTCTTCCCAGGGCCTGTCCCCAGCTGTGCAGCTTCTGCTCCAGCAGAGTCTGTGTCCCAGGGAGTCCCAGCGCTGCCCCCATACAAACAAACTCCAAAGAACTTCTGGCCACAGAACAAACTCCCTGTGGCTCAGAAAGAAAGGACAATACACTGCATGATGCTGTCTCTTCCCCATATCCCAGTGGTTCAGTAGGCCAAATAACAAATTATCTGTGTCCCTCTGCACACCTCTTGGTGCAGCTCTCGAGCCTCACTGCATCACGCTGGTATTAGGATGTATTTGGATGAGGAAACACCCCAGATCTTTGTGCAAAGTGAGATTAAGGTTCAAAATGAGCGGTTTGATGTGGCATTTGATTAAAGTGTACACTCATCCTGCTGAAAATTGTTTTGCAAAATCAGTTTCATTGTTTAATGTGTGGTGAGGCTGGTGCCCTAAATCACCACGTCATGTACAGGTAGTGATGGAATGCCTTTCTCCCAAAATTTCCTCTCAGTCTAATAGTGAAACCTCATGTTATGTCTGGTATTGATGCAAATTCTGCACTGGACAGGTCTGTGGTTTATCCCTGATGAGTGGATAAATCCCGAAATTACCATTTGTAGCCATTTGTAGTGGTGTGATTTCAGGCTTCAGCAGCGATATCAGAAAGCTAATCTGATGGATTAGGACGTTGCCATGCAGGATGGTTGATGCTGGGCAGCAGGGACCGGTGTCCATGTAGAAAGCCTGGGTTTCCTGGCTTGCTGAAGAGCTCTATTTGGGCAAAACCATTTCGATGACACAAAATTTTGGATGATAGAAACAAAGGCAGACTGGGGAGGGAAGGAGCAGTTTCCTGGAGCCCCTGTGCATACCATGCTTCTGCTGCTTGTTTCAGATCCTGAAGAACATGGAGTCTTCCAGAATTGTTCAGCCGCACTTCCTGGAGTTCTTGCTGTCTCTGGGCTGGTCTGTGGATGTGGGGAAGCATCCTGGGTGGACTGGGCACGTCTCCACGAGCTGGTCCATCAACAGCTGCAGTGATGAAGAGGGACCTGAACAAGGTAAAGCATAGTCAATGGTGTAACGCTGAGTTTTGTCTCCTTTTGGATACAATTTGTTTATATTTTTTGTTCCTGTGTGCCTATATGAACACTTGCATACTTCTTTCACATTTTAAAAAGCATTTTCTAGAAAGGTACATGCAAACTGATAAAACTTCAAGGCGAAGTGATTAAAGTAATGTGTCTGTGTTGTTGGGAGGAAGTCATTTCAGCAAGGAACACCATTTTCCATACTTCTAGCAGACTTGGTGAGTCTTGTTATGCAATCCAAAACGTCAGATGAAATTGGGTACAGATTTTAGTGTGTACTAGTGGATGTGCTTGAAATATTGTACAGTTTTTTTGTGTGCTCTGTAAGTAGATTAAAATGAGCTGTTGACGAATAAGTTAGCTGTAATCGTGCTTGGTAGTAAGTAATGAAAACAAGCAGCTGTCTGTAGGTCACTGAGGCTGGAGCCCACGCACAGCTCTTCTGCTGTCCTGCTTCTTTTACTCGGCTTCTTTTCCACTACAGCAGCTCTCCCTCTGGGCTTGTCTGGTACTGTGACTGACTAAAGGCTTTTCTGAATATAACTACAAATGATAGAAGGTTTCAGGTGTTGGGGAGGACTTAAGAGAACAGATGCATGGCTTTCTCAGAACGAGTCAAGAGAGGTTATGGAATGGCCAGGGCTTGGTTTGTTATTTCTTTCAGGATGGATTTGTTGTGCTTTATACTGGGGCAGAGCCCTCCCCCTTCCTTTTCTGGCTGGAGTTGTCAGTATGGCTGCACAAAAGATAGTGCCCTGCATTGGTGAGGTAACCCGTTTTAATGTGTGCTTCTTAACTTGGAAGGTAACTTTTAACTTCAGCCATTTGGGTTAGATCACAGATGACCAAAAGGATGAATTTATTTAATTAATTGGTGGAAGAGGGACAGAAAAAGCAGTCGGGAATGGGAGTGAAGGAGGGCTGCACTGAGTCTGGCTCTGATGCTGGGAAAAATGTACAAGTGGAGTTCCACCTTTACTTCATTTCTGCTGCTTCAGATTTTTGCCACTGCTTGCTAGGGTTGGACAAACTCATCACTACTTTTGCTTAGTTTTTTCCCCCCACGCTCTTTGCTGTGGCTGATGCTATTTGTTTTGTTAAGCATGTATTCTCTTTGCGGATGGCCCTAATTAAAACAAAAAATGCATCAGAAAAAAAAAAAAAGCAAAGCAAACAAACAAGCAAAACATTCAGGAGAGTAAAAGGGCTTCCAGTGGGATGTAATTAAAATAAGTTCACAAGCCTATGTTTCGGTTTTGTTTTCACATCTTCCCCTTCTGATCCCCCCAGCCCCCAAAGGAAAGAAGTTCTTAAGCAATTTAATTTGGGTTGAGTTGCTGCTCCCTGAGAGCAGCGGGCTTGAGAGATTGCTCCCTGATGGTGAGGCACGGCCCTGAGCTCCTGGTATGCCTCTGGCCGTGGCTTCAACGTCACCGCTCTGCTGGTTTTGCTGAGGCAGCTGTTCCAGGGGCTCCGCTGTAAACTGGCTCAGAGAAACAATTCGGCTTAAAGCCTTTGCTGATCTTTCTGGGGGAGGTATGCAGAAAGGAAAAGGTGGTTTGCATCATGTTCTTGTAACATGGCTCCGTTGAAGACGTGTTTGCTCTCTGTACTGTGACAGCCTGATGTGTTGGCCAGTTGTGATGTGGGAATAAGTGGTGTATGAGAACTAGGAGCTTTCTTGCATTAGCAGTTCAAGAGTGTGGGTTTTTTTTTAATTATATGTAGAGAGAGGAATTTATAGAAATTGGCTTGAATTCGAGAATATTGTCAGGTTGAAGCTACAAATGCAAGCTGTCTTTAATGACAAACTGAACAAAGGCTATGTTAAGGAAATGAGTAGAAATAGCTACTGGATGAATTCTTGTAGGAGATGCTTACTTAGTGACTACTTAGAGACTACCTTGGACTGTTCAGTCCGAGGAAAGTATGATACATGGTAAGTACAATTGAAATATATTCAGAATAAATCCTCTTTCCAACCCTTGGTGCTATTTACTTTAAAATATCAAGAAAGTTTCTCTGAAAATGTTGTTAGCCATGAAATTTAACTGTGAAATCTCATTTTAAAATGTGATTTATGTGATTTCTTCTCATTGCGCCTTGTGGTTGAAGGTCTGTGCCTAGAGAGCTGCAACTTCCTTTTGACTTAACCTTCCTTTTGTGTTTGTTTCAGATGATGTAATAATTTCAGAAGATGTTGGAGCAAGTATCTTCAATGGGCAGAAGAAGGTGCTGTACTATGCTGATGCCCTGACAGAAATAGCCTTTGTTGTCCCATCACCAGTGGAGTCTCTGAGTAAGATCAATTTATGTATGCATTTTTAAAAACAAAGCACAATACAGAGGAAGAACAGTTTGTTGTTTGTTGGTTTTTTTTTAATAGAGAGCTTTGTCAGAAGCAGAAGCCTGTCCTTGTGACAAATCCTTGTCAGAAAAGTACTGATTTAAATATCCTGATCCTTAGAATCCTTCTGAGGTGTTACCTGTTCAGTGCTCCTTTGTTTTCCCAGTCTAAGCATCAAATACCTATCCAGGTTTGCATGGTAGTACGTTCTTGCGTGGGTGCCTTAGCTTGGATGTATGGGTTTGGTCTGCAGTTCTGATATTGTTAAAATATACTAATCCCTGCTATTGAGTTCAGAGCAGTTTTGCTGGTGGTTTTGTTCTTCTCTGTCCCTTCTTGCTGACATGCTCCTGCAACACGAGGAGCGTGTGCCTAATGGGCACATAGGTGAGCGAGAGCTTTCATGGTATCTTTTACTCCAATTAAATTCTGCACGATGGTTTCAAAGGGTTGTGAGGAAATTATATCTGTAGGAAGAGACTGTGTTGTATAGGAAATGACATAATCAGACAGGACGCTTCTAAATCCATTGGGAGTGCTTTAATTGCAGTCAGTTTCTGGGGTAACTTGCAGTTATCCACTGCTGAATTCTCTCTGATTGTGAGCTCTATTTTGACTTGACTGTATACCTATCCATGTACGTTTGGTTTCAAAAGCCTTACAACCTTTCTGAGTTTCAAGACTGTACATATGATAGCAACTTATGGGATATTTTTGGGCAGAGGAAAAGACAAAACTCACTTTTCTGTTGGCTTATAGCTGATTCATTGGAAAGCAATGTCTCTGATCAAGAAAGTGACTCTAACATGGATCTGCTGCCAGGAATATTAAAACAGCCATCCTTGACACTTGAACTCTTCCCCAATCACACCGACAATCTTAATCCCTCTCAGCGGGTAAGACAAAACTTGCACTGAAAAATGGCATTTATTTGTTTGGTGGGGTTTTTTTGTTGATTTTTTTCTTTTCTTTAAGATGCACAGTGGCAATGCTGCAGTGGGTTTTCATAGTACACAATTCAGTCTCCTGATGTTTTGGAGTCACTCATTCCTAGATGTTAATCTCTCACAGCAGCTTCAGTCTGGCTAGCGTTTGCACCTACAGCAGGAGATCGCAAAGTTACATTAACTATAAAACTGAAACTTGCTAAGTAGGAACATTTTACATACTAAATTTTTCAAGTGTATACAGGAAGGAGTATATGCAGTATTCCTGAAGTAAACCAGACCCCAATCCATGCTTGGAAATTCAGGATGGATTGACGTGACTGTTCATCCCTACCTGGTTTAAAACAGCCTGTGTCAGTTGTGGCTGAATTATGTAGTGTGAAGTTGCTTGAGTATGGTAGCTAAGCAGAAGGACTTGAACGTAAAGGATTTACAACTACTTATTTCTTGTTAGAAATTAACTTCCAGATGTACTTACTTACTTTTTTAGAATCTTTGAGAATGTTAAGAAAAACTTGAATGAGTTTTTAAGATGATTAAATGACTCATCTAAATAGCAGCTGTTGCCTTTTTATTGGACTTACTTGTGGAAAATTACTCCTAGTGTAAGCAAAGTAAAAATGGGGACAAGTGAAGTAGGGCAGGAACCTCAGTTTAGCTCACTGAATTGGGTGGGAAAATTAGCAACAAAAAAAAGGCATTTCTTTGGGTAATGAGTAGATTTGCTCCAAAATACTGAGTTGATAATGAGAATATCATAAAGCTTTGCCATAATGGGTGTGCTGGAGTTCCACAATAGCGTGGGGAAGCAACAGTGCATGTGCATGTTCCCAAGGAACGTGGAGCAATTGCACTGATTGCAGCTTGGAGATGTGTGACAAAGCTGGGACAAACAAAAAAATGACATTGTTTTCAATGTTTAAAGGAATAAGATACTTTTCTCCTGTTTATGTTGAATGTAAGTATTGTGGAGACCCAAATTACTGCTTCTAAGTGGGGTAGTCCCACTGCAGCAGCCCCATCATAAACATTTGCAGAGGTTGTACCTGTCTGAAATCTGAAAGACAAAGGAACAATTGATGAGATGCTTTAGATAAATCCCTGGGCTTCTGGTGTTTGCAAATCCTGCTTTTCTCTTGTGTTCAAAACAGCTCAGCCCTACTTCCAGATCCAAGAGGGTGCCTCAGGGCCGGACCATTCCACCAATGGGACCTGAAACCAAAGTGTACGTGGTCTGGGTTGAACGTTATGATGATATAGGTGTGTAGAATTTTCATTGTTCACTGATGTAACAACAGAACAAAAACGAGAGGAAAAGCTCAGCTCCATTCCTCTAAAAAAAAAAAAAAAGCTAAATCCTTATTAATTTCTATAACTGACACTGAAGATTCTAAAACTGTTCTTTGATATTTGAGTGATGGTCCATGGGGGTGTGTAAGTGAATCACTGGCTGTAGATCCGGAGATTATTTTAGCTCTGGCAGTACATGCAAAACACCCTCATGGAGCTTCTCTGTAAGCTCAGTGTATAAGACCAGTGTGCTCTCGGCTGCTGTGTTCTCAGAATGGAGCTGTTGCTCTTCCTTTAGAAAAGTGACTTTCTGACCCTTGTTTTGCTTCTGATCTGCTGGTTCTCTTCTGAAGGGATCATCAATTTCTTGGTACTTTTGAAACTTTCTACTTTGATCTGTCGTGTGGAGGGCTCACTTAATCTGCTCACATTGCCAGTTTGGATGGTGCTGGGCAGCCCGTTGTCTTTCTGCATGCCACTGTTCAGGCAGTGTCCTACTCCTCGTGCTGAATGAATGTTCCTTGCCTTGGTGTTTCGCCCCTGAGTCTGGATAACTGGAGAGAGACCCAGCTTTGTCCATCCTGTTGTAGCCATAGCATGGTTAGTGCTGGAAGCTTTCCCCCAGGCTCGAGTCCTTTGTTCATGAGAGCTTCTTGCATGCTAGTTCTAAGCCATGGGTCAGGCTTTAGTGTGATGTGAGAGCCTGTCTGTGCTGGCCTATCCTAGCAGGGTCTGTAACGCTGCCAGCAACAGATAATCTGTTTGAGGTTGTTATTCTGCCTCTGATTTCTAATCTGGGTTCCCAGCTTAGCATTAATTAAATCCTTAGAACCTCCCAGAGGATTGCAACCAAGAGAGTGCAAGAGATGAGAGGAAGCTTCCCATAAGTTACCGGTATGAAATGTTCCCTTTCCCACCCAGGACTCTGGCACAAAGATCTTGGTGTCCTAAGGAACATATTGCAGAGCAATGCCTGGGACTGGGATATGCACATGAAGTTCTGGAGCATCTCTTCCTTATCCTGACATTGGCCCAGAAGGTTTCTCCTTAGTGCCAGGAGCCCCTCAACCACTTCATTTCCTGAGCTGGTGGTGTCCCTGACCTTCTCCTGCGTGGGCGGCAGCTCAGGCTGGCTCGCTGGAGGGGCAGTGACTGCTGCACACATATGTTTCTGCTCAGCTGCTCCTTTAGCAGCCATTGGAGTCCCCCAGAGCTATGGGCCTGACGCCGAAGAAATGAGTCTGTGAGCCTCAGTATGCTTGGCAGTCAGATGCCTTGCGGGGGAGCTCTTGAAGGTTGCTTCTAGCCCAGAGGTTTTGCCTCATGCTTCTTGTGTTCTTGGCTTTTGCCTTACGCCATCTTCATATTTGCACAGTGGAAGAGCTGACTCTGTAGTGCAGGCTATCTCTGCTGTGCCAGCTGCTGGCCCTCCCTCTTGCTTCATCTCCAAATACTTCTGTGGTCACCCCCTCTGTTGGTCCCATGTGCTGTGTGCACTCAGCACCCCAGTTGTGGTGGCACAAAGTGTTTTCAGGCTTACGCTCTTTCTACTGCAAGAGTGTTTTGTGTTATCCCACTGTCTGAACGATGCTTGGCTTTTTTTTCCCCCCCAAACTTCTCTGTAAGCTTCTGCCCCTAAACAAATGGATAGGAAATGCCACATTCCATTCCAGTTCTCATTTATTCCTTCTGCACCTGTTACTGAGGGCAAGGCAGCAGAGCAGTGGGTTGTGGTGTGGGCTTTGCTGAAGGAACAGCACTGTGTTTGCTGGAGCAGATTGGTATTCCCATGGCAGAACTGCAGATGTGAGCAGCGGTACCGTGTGAAATTCCCAGCACTGTTCTTGAGGCTGATGACTTGCAGATGGGAGAAGAAGCTACTGAATAATAATTTGAGAGGTGTTTTGTGACTGTGACACGCTTTAGCTTCTTTCTGCTTCACTGCTGCTCTGGAGATTTTGACCTTTGGGACTGAGGGAGCCCAGGGTCTGGGGCGTGTTCCCCAACCTACTGAGCAGTGGGTGAAGGAGGTGTGGCTGTGTACTACGTGTACTGCTTCGGTAACAGAAACAGACCTCGTGTCACCAGTTTTGACAGAACATCCCTGGTATAAATGCTTGAGGGTTGCCTGGGTTAAACTGAGGAGAACTCTGCACAAAAACAAAGAAGCAAACAGAAGCCGTGGGGAAGCTAACCTGAATTCTGTGTCCTCTTACAGAAAACTTTCCCCTCCCCGATCTGGTGTCTGAGACCAGCACTGGCGTAGAAACAACAGCCAACAGCAGCTCTTCCCTAAGGTAGGACCGCTCTTATTGTCATTATTTTTCTTGGTTCTTGCGGCCAGCAGTCTGTGCTGCACTTCAGAAGCCACGACAGTTTATCTGCGTTCCTCAGCTTTCACAGGCAACTCCAAAAACTGTAGACAGTGTTGTTAAAAAGATGGATGAGCTCCTTCAGTGGATTTTTTTTTCTGTTGAGGAAAAAAAGTTGAAAGGGCTTTTCGTATTGCTGTGGTTAAGGGGTAGAAGATGTGTAGTCTTATTCTTGGGTTTGTGATCAGCCTCCTGGCTTACTCCCTGGTGAGGTGGTTAATGCTGCATATATGTCATGAAGCTCAAAGCCCCATCTGCAGGGCTTTCAGATTCTGTGGTGACAGAAATCTGTAGGAACGGTGTAGCTGATGGAGCCATCCTAAGGTGCAGAGAATGCACACAGGAGCCCTGCTGGTTTAGCCACGAGACATTTTAGCATCCTTTTAACTCTGGATCTACGAAGGAAAACGATCACTTTAATTGAACCACTGCTATAGAACTGATTTATATATTTTTTTCCCTTAAGATCTACCATTCCTGAGAAAGAAGTTCCTGTGATCTTCATCCATCCTTTAAACACTGGCTTATTCAGGATAAAACTACAAGGAGCAACTGGGAAATTCAACATGGTTATTCCGTTGGTGGATGGGATGATAGTCAGTAGGAGAGCTCTTGGTAAGCCGATGATGTTAGGAACACCTGTGGTTTCTTTTTTTCCTTTTCACTTGGAGGCAGTTCATTGAGTGGTCTGATCCTTCCTGTTTGGCCCTCGTGCATCACGGTCATCCTGCCAGCAATACTTTTGCCTGTACTTCTTCAGAAGAGGCAAACCACAACCAACACTCTTTGTATTTATGTCTGTGCTACCCATTTCCATTCCTCTGCTATGTTGTTACAGTGAGATCTGGCTAATCCCTAGAACTTAATGGGGATCAGAGTGAAGGAAAGCTCAGGTGTCTGTGGTGTGTGGGTAATAATGTATCTGCAAAACGCACGGTCTGGGATTTGTCACTGGGTATCGGACATTCCAGCAGGTCTGTATTTTGTTCTTGGCACTGTGGTGGCAGTGGGGACAGCAGAGGGAGCAGGTGGTTAGCATTTAGCTGGAGGAGTTGTGGGATAGGGCTGCGCTGTCTGTGGGAACCAGGTGAGGGTTTGGAGTAATACAGTGGAAGGAAGAAATGTAGTGCGGATGGAAAGAACAGAAATGTGATCCTGATGTTTGGCACTGAAGGCCACGATGCTGGTGTTCCTCATCTGCCAAAGGGTACTGCTGAGTTCCTGGGCTCTGCTGGCGTGCTGCACTTGTTCCTTCTGTTTTAAAAACAGGCTTGCAACGAAAAGCCACAAAGATTGGTAGGCCCGTGTTAATGTGTGTGTGCTGTCCACCTTTTCATGTATTCCTGGATGTACTAACGACTGATCTTGGCTGTTTGTGCTGTTATAAACTCAACAACTGGAAATCTCTCTCCAGTGAGAGCTATTCCTGAGACAGAATGAAAAGAATACGCTCTGAGTAGAGTACTTGGACATAACCATAGAACTGATGTAGGAATCTGCTGGGGATGACTTCCAGGTTCTGATTTTGCACATGTCGTTCAGTGATGGTGAAAGTGAAGCCAGGCAGGGCCTTCAGGTCAAGTCTGTGATCTCAGCTGATAACAGCAGCTTGCACTAATGAAGAACCAGGTGTGTTTCTCCTGGCATGGTGCTGGTTTTTCGTCTGCACCGGGAGTAAAATAATGACATTTGTCTGATCTCTAAGCTCAGCTTGTGTGCAGTCAGGAATCAGGTCCTCTAGATAAGGAAGGCAGTGTTTGCTGTTTTACCTGCACCACTGTATAGGCAGAAAAGAGGTCAGTGAACACTTTTTTCATGAGATGTGTATGAATTTAATTTTGGGATACCAGTAAGTCTATTGTTCCTAGCCACAGTCTGTCCTCTTTCCTCCCCCTGCTCAGAGGGGCAGTTCTGCCGTCCCTGCTGGCTCTGCAGTAGGTTTTGCTGTGTCTGGATGGCTCCTCAGCATCACCCACTGCCACCTCAGACCCAGTCCTTGCGTGCACAGCCTCCAGCTGTCCTACTGCTCTTCTGCTGACAGGGCCCGTGTCGCTTACCGACTCGATCCTGAGGGTGCTGTTGCAGCTGCCTGGCACTGGCAGCGCTGGGGAGCCCTCTTTCCCCTCCCGCTGGATGGGTGTACTGCTGACTTCAGCCCTTTCTTATTTGAGTTTCACGTTAGACTGGGCTTACGGGGCCGGGCGCGGGGATTAGCAGTTACCGGGCGGCCGTTCCGAAAAGGCCAACTTGGAGCTGCTGAGCATCTTCCCCTGGGTTCCTGGGTGGGGTGGGACCCCGCGTCTCCTTGAGCTGACGAACCATCACAGGGGAAAGTTGAACTTGTTTCAGCTTATTTCCGACGTTCTTTCTTCTTCAGGTTTTTTAGTGAGGCAAACAGTAATAAACCTTTGTCGGAGGAAGAGGCTGGAAAGCGATTCCTACAACCCGCCCCACGTCCGCCGGAAACAGAAAATCGCAGACATTGTCAATAAGTACCGCAACAGGCAGCTGGAGCCCGAGTTTTATACCTCGCTTTTCCAGGAGGTTGGGCTCAAGAACTGCAACCCGTAGGCCATTTTCTTCCCCGGACAATGAGATCAGAGCTTGGTGGCTACAGTAATGAAAGCAGTTAAATAACAGCAAATTTCCTCAGCCTTCCGGAATTCGGGAAGCCGTATTTTAGCACAAGTCAGCAGATACCGTGTGGGAGGGATGGGAAACGAATCCAAAACGCTGCAGTTGGGATACTGACTCAATTCACCTACCCTCGGAAGATTACTTAATTCCAGTCTTCCTGGATGCTCGCAGCATAACCTCTTCACGCAGCCATCTATTTATTCCAGGCTAATTAAGAACCGTGTCTCGTTCTGTGAGAAGAAAACAATCACAGCAAAACCATCTCTGCGTTGAAGTACGAAGAACGCAAGGCAAAGCAGCCTGCCTTCAGACAGCTCGCTGTGCCCACGCGCTGCAGGAGAGGAGTGGGATCTCCTTCAGGAGGGAATCTCTTTCTGAGCACCCGCTGTCCCCACAAGAACTGCAGGAGAAGCTTCTGACCCCCTTCAGTGTTCTGCAGGAGATGCTTCACTGCTTGAGGCCGGTCTGTGCACCACAAGGAGGAAAGCTGCTCGGGAGTATCAGGCCACCAAATGCATAACCGAGATGCTGTGCTTTACGGTACCCCCCTGTGGGTCTGTGCACGGCACTCTGCCGTCCTGGGAGCACACTCAGCACCCGGAGGGGCCTGATTTCAGACACACCGTCTTACCAGATGAGAGATCTTCGTTCTATAGAAACAAGGTTATGACTTTCAGGTCTGTTGCAAAATGTCGCATTTAATTTTAGCAGCTTGATTGTACTTTTTTTATGCAGCTGATTATGTTGAAGTGTCTCTGTCGCTCAGTCCCCATTTTCATTAAATGTGCAAACATCTCTTGCTTTCCTTCTGCTGGGCTGAAATCTGAGCTTCTGGGGCTGCCTCCTGCCCGACCTTTAGCGAATACGCAGCTTTTGCAGCTTCTGCACTTTTCAGAAGCTCCTCTTACACAGACTATTGGAACAGAAAAGTGAAGAAGTCTTCTTTTGTCCATTAACTTGCCATTCCGTGGAAAGTCCATTTGGAGTTGTAACTCAGAATTGTTTTGAGGCTGCCACGCTTTCTCGGCGGCAGTGATTCCCCTTCCCCTCGGTCAGAAGGTTCCCCCTGCGCTGCTGGTGTCTCCCCTGGCCCAGCTCAGGCACAGGGCCGGGTTGCTGCCTCACCCCAGAGGAAGCGGAGCAGCGTGGATTTGGTTCTCTGACCGCTGGCAGCTTCCGCCCCAGCTCTCTGCTTCCTCTGTGGCTGCTCTCCGGGCTGCCGAGCTCAGAGCCGCCCCCAGGCTGTGCTGGGAAAAGATGTTTACAACTGCACTTCAGTGCTGGGAATACGAAAGCTGCAGCGGGCGCTGCCGTTCTCGGGAGTGCTTTCGGGCCCCCGGCACAGTCCTGCCTTGCGTGGCAGTAATGAATCATCGCTGATGCTCCTGTGTAGGTGCAGCCTGCGATGGCTCGCAGTGCGCGTGTTCTTTTCCTTCCAATAAGCAGGGAGTAAGGGAGCATAAACGTAAGCAGGAATTTGTGGAGCTCAAGTTATGACAAACCGTTTCTCAGAAGCTTTTTAATATGCACTGCAATAATGCCTGTGAGTCACTTAACTTTGATATTTCGGTTACTTTTTGCAACGTTTCTGACCTGAAACAGTCTTACACGTTTCATTACAGCTTCCTTGCCAGGGATGTGCCCCAATCCCTTCTGCGTGTGGTCTTTCAGAGAGCTCACACACGCCTCAAAACACCCATGCAGGTCTCAGCTGCGGGGAGCTGGGGGACAGGGCAGGGCAGGGCAGGCACAGTGACCTCTCGGGAGGTTTTGATCCAGATGGAAAATGGAAAAATGAAACCACGTCGTGAAATCAGCGTAGCAGTGAGCAGAGCAGCCGTGCTTCTGTGCTGCCCGGGTAGTGAGGGGCAGCGCTGGGTCCGGTGGCACAGCTGAGGGGGAGCGCGGCCTCATCTCTGCTCAGCTCTTGCCGGTATGCATTTAATGCACAGACACTAAATTTACCCACGTTGTGTATGTACCTATTGGATCTAAATAACAGCCAAACGCACCTTAGTCCACTGACTTAAAAGGCATGACCGATGCATGTGTAACAAAAAGAGACATACAGAGCGATCAAACGTTTGTATATCTTCAGCAGCTTAAAAGCCATGTCCCACAGCCGGGAGTGTTACGTGCAGAACCATTGCTCTGTAGCCCGGTGAGCTGCAGAAGCTGCTGCTTCCAGGTGCACGGTGCAGTCAGGAGCAGAGCTGTGGCTGGGGGGAGCCCTGGGTGTCTCCTGAGTCAGAGAGCCAAAGGGACTGCCTGAAATACTGCGTTTTAATGCTCGGCTGAGGAGTAGCACTTAGGTCTGTTCCTTGTTCCATCCAAAGCATGAGTGTGGCACCCACCTGAGCGGTGCTCACAGGGAGAGCGGGGCGGCGGGTCAGAAATCTTGGAAGAAGATAAATTTTGTTGTGTCCAGTTGGGGTGAGCAGCGTTTATAACTCCATCTGATCCGTGAGATCACCGCTGAACGCATCACACAGTGACCTATCTGTAAGGTTGGGGTTTTGCGATCTGCGGGGGTGAACCTTGAAGAAAGTCTGAGTGCAGCATAGCAGTGCTGTGGCTCCAGAAGCGAGCTGTGCTGCCAGCCCTCGGTCTGTGTGCAGACTGCAGTGCCCATGGCAGAGCTGTGCCCGTGCACGGAGCTCTGCGGGCGCTGTGAGGAGCAGCGCGGGAGCAAAGCCGGGCAGCAGAGCTGTGGCGGCTGCGGGTGGCCCAGGATGGCTTCAGCTCTTCTCTCCCACGGGCTGAGGGCAAAGCTGAGGTTTACGTCAGTCGTGATCCTTCTGTTAAGAGCCTGAGCTGGGGCTCTGCACCACCAACTGCCCTACTGAGTTGGCAGCTTCACAGCTTGCATGGCCGTTTTTGTGTCCATACCCTTCAGAGAGCGGATGCCCACCGTGGGGCAGCGCGTCGCACCGAGCTGCAGCTCCAGCACAGATGTGGCACAGCCAAACAGACTTCCTCTATTCACACAGTAACGCCTTTCAGTTTGGGTTCGTAATTCTGCTCTAAATGATGGCATCCCCTTAATGGTGCGGGGGGTGGGGAGGGGTAGCGGCCGCCTTGTTAAATGCAGTGCTGAAATTGCAGAAATGTTGGTACCTTAATAAAGCCTCATTTAAAGAAACCATCTTTCTTAAAGGTACCTGAGAGATGCATGACACGCATACAGCCAGCAGCAAAGCGGGGGATGGCGTTGGGGGTCAGCGTGCCCAATGGGGCAGCTCCGCCGCAACAGAGCGTAGCTGTGATGGGTGCTTTGACAGAGCCATGCCTTGGAGGGAAAGCAGACGTCTTCCCGGTGGATGTTAGCGGGAGCAGTTTGAGGTGAGAACGCCAGATGTCACGTGCTTCGAGTCCTACCCGGGTTGTATGGAGCTCTGTATGTTGCCAAGACATGATCTTTTTGTTCTACTGTATTTTTCTGTAAATATCCCTGGCGCTCAGTTGTAAAGTAAAGGCGAAATGTAAATACGAAGATGTGAACTACGTTCCCTCGTCTCCGGTCCTTTATCTCCTGTTTGTTTAGGGAAGGCACACAAAGGCTTGTTTGTATTTATGCCAATTCTTTGTCCAGGAGAAACACATCAAATATTGAATGTAACACAGTTAGTCCAATAAATTTTAAAGATTCTTATCTAAGTGGCTTTTCAGCTTTCCATTTGTGATGGTAATCTTCCTTCGGTTGGAAATACCAACCGTGGCGCTTCCCGGGGGCGCCGGCGGCCAACGCGTTGCGCCCCTTCTGCTGCGCTGCTCGCAGGGCGGCACAGAGGGCCCCGCGCGGGCGGGCGGGGGGAGCTGACGGACGAAAGCCGTGCGGTGAGAATGCGGCGCATCCTATTGAATGTTGCACAAACCGCTCCGTTTGGTGCAGACTGGGGATAAGGAATTTCGCGTCTTGGTTGCTCGGACCGGGAGAGGAGCCGGGCCATGGGGTGCTGCCTCCTGCCGAGGCGGTGCGGTGGGGCCACGGGGCACGAGGAGCGGCGGCACCCCCCGCCCAGGTCGGGCCCCGGGAGGCGTTTGCAGTTCTGGGCCGGGCTGCGCGTCGCGGTGCCCAGCAGGGGGTCCCGGCAGCCCCGTACCGCCCCGCCGCGTCCCCACACACCGCGGCGCCGCACGCGGCGCTCCTCCGGGACGGCGGCTTTCCATGGGGGGGTGGAACGGAAAAGCACCGGAGGGACCTCTCGAAAAGCCCGGGCAGAGCGGCGCAGCCCTCGGCACGGGCGCTGCGGTGTGCGCTGCTTCCCGCTGCCCGGGGGGAGCGGCGGGATTTTCTGCTTCAAACCCCGAGCTGTGATCGGTTATCAGAAACGCCCGCCCTGCGGCGCGGGGCTCGCCTCTGCCCTCGGCTCAGCCGTGGCTGTGGCGGCAGAGCGACGTGAGGCGGCTCCGGCGCTCGGCGGTGTGCGGTACGGCAGCCGCGGCCTCGGGCAGCTGCGAGGTGAGGGGACGGGAGCGGACACCGCCGGGAGAGCCGCGGCGAGGCGCGGGCAGGGCTGAGCTCCGGCAGCCCGGGGCCCGTAGGATGGCGCTGGTAAATGACTGCACGCATCTTCTGCCTCTTAAAGCACTTAATATAGGTGCCTGCGTGGTTCGTTATTATCATCTAATAAAAGATTATCTGACTCACTTTCATGTTTCTTCCAATTACAAATTGAAATTGCTCCCGCTATGACCTCGCAGCTGCTAGATTTTCTAAAATTAGCCGTAATGATGCATTTTACTAAGATAATTAATTATCTAAACTGAGAAAATTGAGTGGTAGAACTACTTCACATGCTGCTAATTATCTTTTATTATGTCATCTTTACATGCAAATAAAGAAATATTGTGATTATTTTAAATGCTGTTTTCATTAGCTCGCACGCTCGTTAGCACAGCGACGGCGCCGCTCCTCCTCCGCAGGGACAGCCCCGGGGGCTTTGGGCGCTCATTGCCCGCGGGACTCCGACGTTCGGATCAAAAATACAGAATTACGCTCCAAATTCGATCGTCAGCATAAAGCTTGAGAGCGGATCGGCAGAAACGGCCCCGGGGGTGCGGGGGTCACCGCTGCCGGCCTTTGGGCGCAGGGACCGCGGCGCTACGGGAGGCAGCAGAGCGCTGCCGGCGGGTCGGGGCTGAGCGCCGCGCGGCCGCGCAGGGAGTGCCGGGCACGGCTCGGGGCTCTCCGGCACGGGAGGGACGTGGGCAGAGCAGAGACGGTCCAGCGGAGGGCTGTGGAGGCGATGAAGGGAACAGAGCGTCTCGAGAGGAGCAGCCGGCGGTGCGTGGGGACGGGACCATAGGCGAGAGAAACACCGGGAGCTGAGCGGTTGGCTCTGGACATCAGCACACGCTGTTGTCCTGGGCGGCCGCGGAGTCTCCTCCCTGGAGCTCAGCAGCTGCCGGACGCGGTGCTGGGCGCCGTGGGGTGCCCGCTTGGAGCGGGGTGGGAGCAGGTATGTCTGTGAGATGCAGCAAAGAGGCCCCCCGTGCTCCTGAACAGCAGCAGTGCCCTGGGAGCTTTGAGTTCCCCTCCGTGCCTCCGCTCCCTGCTTCCTTCAGAGATCTGCTGCTCCAAAAGCAGCACGAGGCGGCTCAGGGCACGGAGGTAGCACTGATGTTCCGATAGCATCCCCGTGGAGGATCAGCTGGGCGTTCTTCCCCAGCCCTTCTTTCTCTCCCTGTGACCCGGCTGGGAGCGCAGCCCCTGACCCAGAGCTGCCTTTGGGAGCGGTCCTTGGCAGAGCCAGGGGCCTCCTGGGGGGGCCGTGCCGTGCTGGGAGTTCCCCGTGTGCTGACAGCAGCGCTATGAGGACTGCACCGGCAGCACCAGCGTGGCGCTGTGCCCCCCACTCACGTGGGCCCCCACCCGCCGGGAGCTGTTGCGGGCTGGCTCCGTGCAAGGTGCTGAGCCATAAATCTGCAGCAGGATGGGCCGGTTAACTTAATCTGGATAAACTTATCGTTTGCTTCTCACGTGCTTTTCAGTTTCCTTGACATTTAAAAACAAAAGCACCTTTGGCCTTGCCAACTCCTCCCCTACATTTTAGTACCCGACACTCAGCTCTGCTGGCTGCCCAGCTGCTCGGCCCTGCAACCCCTTCCCATCCTCTCGCTCGCTGGTGGGCGGCAGCTGTTGGTGCTTTAGAGCTCACAGCCCCTGCTCTGGCAGCCGGCGCCTTTCCCTGCATGGGCAGGGGATGCTCCCGCTCCCTTCAGCCCTCACCTCTTAAATCGTATCTGTAAATAGGGAGGAACGTCAGGGTGCTGGGACACACAGGTTGGCACCTGGGGGGTCGGGGGGAGGAGTGTGAGGACTGATCACGGGGCCACTGGCTTTTGTCTCACTGCTCCAAAGGGGGCTGTGCTGGGTGTGCAAACTGTGCCGCCTGCTGTGCTCTGCTGCAGGAGGGCGCACGGCCACGGCCTGACCCACAGCCACAGTGGGAGCAGTGGGTGCTGCAGCTTGGGGCGGTCCCCAGTGCAAGGTGCAGTATGAGAGCCTACGGGGATGGAGCCAGGTGACATCCTTCGCTGAGCTATGCGCTCCCAGCAGCGGAGCTGTGCAACGACGGAATAAAGCCGTGCAGTAAATTTGCCTGGGGCCATAGATTTAGTGGGCAGTATGGATTTCGAAAAGGAGGAGCTGGCAGCGTGGATGGGACAGGGTGAGCTCAGATCCATTTCCAGAAAGGTCCATTTCCCACCCACAGCTCTGGTCAGCCATAGCCAGCACGGCAGCTCTCCTGCCCAGGCACACAGCGCCCCGTGCTCCAGCAGAGACACTCCATCTCCCAGCCTGAACACTTCTCCCCATGCAGACGCACGGGCAGCGGCACCCGCTCCAACCTCAGATCTTTTCACGTTGAAGCACGGTTGATGACCTGAGCAGCTCTGACCCCACAGGTAGCCTCGCACAGAGCATCTCCTGATCAAAGCCCTGTTTGTCACAGCTGTGGTCCCTAAGCCCCACACAGCACAATAGCTCCTCCACACCAAGCAAACGCTGTCCTTATTTTCTGGTGGCAGCTGCTGGGCAGGGAGGAGCTCAGCAGCCGGGACAATCCCCGCTCCATCCTCCCGGCCAACCCAGAGCTCTCCCCCCTGCTCGGCTGCGCTCCTGGCATGGAGGGATGGGCAAAGCATCCTCAGATCCATTGGCAGAGGATTAGATCAAATACTGAGGAGAAAAGCTGACCACCTTGCTGAGTTGGGAGTCACGCAGGGTTTGGGCAGGGATGAGCTGCAGCCAGCCCGGGTGATGGGACAGGGACACGGCCCCCATCCGGCTCAGCAAAGCTGGCACCGTGTTGCCGAATGGCCGGTTACATGATGGGGGGTTGGGGGGGGCGGCACGGCAGCCTGCTCTCTTGGACATCAATTCACTTTTGCTGAAGCATTTTTCAGAGGATTCGCTTCAAGATTTCCAAATATGAACCCAACACCGCGCGTTTGCAAATGGAGCGAGGGGAGATTGAACACCAATTTGGTTTTTTGTAGTGTTGGAAATGACTGCGTCTTCCTTGGTCCCTCAGAGAAGGAGATCACAGTGAGGTGTTTCCGGGCTGAACTTCTGGGTGACGTTGCTTGAAGGTGGTGCATACAGGGATGGTGCACACATGGAAGGTGCACGCATGAATGGCACACGCATGAATGGTGCACACAGAGCTATCAAAGCCATTGGTGTTTGGAGGGGAGGCTTCAGCTACTGAGCCTCAGCTGCTGGGGCATGATGAAGAATGCCTGGCTTGGCTGCTTGCTTTTTTTCCAAATGTTCAAAATCCTTCAGATCCCAGAGGTTCTGGCAAACACTGCAGACACAGCCCAGGTTGTGGCGCGTCCCCTCTGCAACCCCGCTGCCCTGCAGAGAGGCTGTGCAGACCAAAGTCGGCTCTGAGCCCTGGAGATGCCTTCAGCGAGGATCTGGGTATGGGGAGCATGGGCTTGGCTTTGCAGAGAGGTAGGGCAGGGCAACAGCTGGGAACACCACGGAGAAGCAGGGACATGTGGGCACGTCCCTGCTCAGTGCCTCTGCAGCTGGTGGATGATGCTGGTGGGTCCACAGTCACTCTCTGTCCTGCACAAGCAGCCGCCCCTCTGGGCACTCCTGAGAGCAGCACCTCCTGTGGAGTCCCTAACGAGGAAAGGCACCAGGAGGGTGTCCTGAAGTGCCACCCCCCAGCTGCTCACCCCCCAGGGGCTCTCACCCCAGCCAAATGCTCTTCATGCCCCCATTCCCTGCTACCTGCCCAACCGGTCCTGTCACAGACCCGCATTCTTGCTCCAAAAATATGCCTTTGAAGTTTCTGGGCTTGTTTTCTCCCCGCCCCAGCCTTGCCCAAGTTGCTTTGCTCAGGCCCGGAACCACCCCTTCCTCCCACCACCCCTCTTCCAGACCCCAACTGATGGGGACCGCAGGGACCGGAGGCCAGGATCAGGCCCACGCAGCCGTTCGCCCCCTCCTGCTGACAGTGGGCTCAGTGCCACGCTCTCCCGTGGTCACCTGGACACGGCGGCACCCGGACACAGTGGCACAGGGCCACCCCTGATGTCTGAGCCCCTCTCCAGCCGTGGCCAAGTGGTGGGTGAGGAAGCGTGTCCGTGAGTCACAGCAACACGTGGCAGGGGGAGGCAGAGCCGTCCACTTCAGCTGAGTTATGGTGCTGGTTTTGAAAGGATTTGTAATGGAGGAATGAGATTTAAATCGGTTCTATTTCCTAAGAGTTGTTATAACCTGGAAAGGAGCAAGTCGTTTTATTGCATAAAGGAACATAAAAATAAGCTGTGCTTTCACGTCTGGAAACTCCCCTTTCGGTAACAGGACTGCTGCAGTAAGACACAAGACCTGAAATACTCCCTCGTGGTTCTCTTCTTTGCTCAGTTTTGGAGGCTCTGGTTGTGAGGATGGGGGCGGTGCAGGCCGAACCACCCCACCATCTCTCATCCAGGGTCAGCAGTGGCACCGGGCGCTCGGGCTTTGTCCACCTTGGACCTGGAACTGCCAAGGATGGAGCCCGGCCCCACTGCCAGCCTCTGCACACCGCACATCCCAGGAGGGGCATGCTGCCAGCTGCTGCCGCTGCAGGTCGCAGCGTGGGTTTGCTGTACTTTACCCAGCTGGTGGCAGAGCCCGGCAGCAGCAAAGGCCCGCAGTGTGCCGACACGCTGCCCTTGCCGTCGGGCTAAACAACTGGCAGCTCTTCCCCCCCAGCCCCTTCTGGGGGACGCAGGGACAGCCTCGGGCTGGCGTGGGCACGTGGCGGAGCTGTGTGTTGATGGCGATGCCGGCAGCTCTCCCAGCCTCCACGTGGGGAGAAAGGAGCTCCCACCCCTGGGAGGGCCCCGCATATGGCTCGGCATGCCAGCCTGTCACAACGGCACCGTGCAGACACAGCGAGGTGTCGGGCAGGGTGAGAACGACCCCGGATTCCTCGAGGTGGAGGACAATGCCCATCGGGTGCACGCCCTGCAGGGCTGCCCCAGGACCCGCAGGGCCCATCCAGCACTCAGTGGGGTGAGGACAGGGCTCACGGCTCCCCAGGTCTGCTCGCCAGCAGCTCTCCTTCTCTCCAGGTCCAGGAAACCGAGCAGACATCTGTATGGATGCAGTGGTAGGATGTGAGTGATCCTCACATTTGTGTTTATGGCTGTTTAATGAGCTAATTTTCCTTTGCACTATTGATTTCCCTGGGTTCTGCTGAGAGGTCGCTTGCCTCCAGTAATGAGAAGTAACTCAGCTGCTGCAGAGAGGTTATGCCTCAGCCCCGCAGGACGGGACAACACGGAGCAGGGAGCTGCTGCGGGACAGGGCCATGCCAGCCAACGGGCTCAGTGCTCCGTGGTCAGCACAGAGGTCCATCCGCGGTGCCAAGGACACCCCTTCCGCCCTGGATCCCCTCCCAGGTCCGATATTAAGGGACAGATCAGCATCACCCCCGCCTCGAACCACCTCCAGATCTTCAGCACCGCTTGGGGCCGCATCAAGGAGGAAGATGGCATCCGAGAGCCGGTGCTGATCCCTCACCTTCACTCTCCCAGCCCAGCACTCGGGGCAGCCTTACTCCACTTAGCATCAGTAGTACCAAGGCAACGGGTGCAGCGCTAATCCCACCTTCCCACTGCATCATGCAAAAAGCATCAGTGCTGCAGGGAGCCACAACCCAAACCGTCTGCTCTGAGCAGCCCCGTGGGAGTGGGGGGCTGCACCAGGAGTCCTCCAGAGGTGCCCCCATCCAGCCAGTGCTTTTTGGGCTCTGGGCCATGCCTCCGAGCCACAGCCACAGCCACCCACATCCCCGGGCCCACGGCGAGACCCGGTCGGTGCCAGCACTGGAAGGAGCCGCCTGCGGTACAGGAGGAGGCATTTCGGACACGGCCCTTGGGGACACGGGGGACGGGGGGTCAGGCTGCCTGTCAGCTTCTGCATTGGTGTGCCGGCAGAGATAAACAAAAGGAGCTGGAAGTCTTAATGCATGATCAAGATTATGATTTAATTGGTATAACAAAGGCTTGGTGGGCTCAGCCACATGACTGGAATATTAATATCGGAGGATTCAGCTTGTTCTGGAAAGACAGGCAGGGGATTAAGGAGGAGTGTGTTGCTTTGTATATTAAGGATGCAGACATTTGTTCTGCACTCCAGGGAGAACCTGGCTGCTGTGCGACCACAACGGCTCCAGAGCACGTGGAGGGGGCTGTGCCGGAGCCATGGCCAGCCTCAGCCAAAGCCAGGATGCGGGCGATGGGGGATCTCTCTGCCCGAGCTGCCAGTGTGAGATGGGACGGCAAGTGAAAGATCCAGAGCACAGCCCTCATGGGAGAGACCCTGTCCTCATGTCCAGTCGCAGCCCCCTGTGTGTCGGTATGGATGCTAAGGGCCAGGCCTTGCACGCCAATGGCATTTGCTGCTGTGACAGACTGGAATGGCAGTATAAATCTTGATGCTTGTAAGGCTTTCGACATCGTTTCATAAAACAGGCTCCTAAGCAAGTTACAGATCACATTCTGCTAAAAGCTGCTATAAAATGAGCGCCGTTCCCAGCTCAGATAGGGGCTGCGGCTACCAGCAGGTGAGATAAAGGGATGCGGGACTGGCTTTTAAACCTGCAGACAAAATATGAAGGCAGGGAGGATGGGAAGCATGTCGGAAGGCAGGCTCCTCACTGCAAGCCGCTCCTCCACGCCTCCGCTGCTGACACGTTAGAGAAACGGTCTCAGGGATGAGGCTGCCGTGCGGCACAGATAAAGGCCGTCGGCACTTCGGCACAAAGAGGCAATTGCATAAACAAAAAATGGGGAGAAAAGAGGAAGAGATGAATGTGGGGGGAAAGGAGCTGCGGCTGTGCGGAATCGCGCGGAACAGAGGATGCAGGCGGCTGCTGGAGGCACGGGGAGCGGCGGGGGGAGGCAGCGATGCCTGGACACTGCCCTTTGGGCTGCTTGGAGAGAATCCAGAGGAGGATGTCAGAGACCTGGAAAACATGACCGGCAAGGAAAAACGGCGAGACGTGGGACTGCTTAATTGGTAGGAGGGAGCAGAGGAGGCTGGAGCAGCCGTCTGCAGGAATGCAAATGACTCCTGCAAAGAGGAAAGGATTAATCTGCCCATGCTGAATAAAACAAGGGGAAACGGGCTTAAATTATCGTGGAGAAATTCAAGGCGGATACCGGGAAAACGTTCCCCTGAGGGACTGGAGTGTCAGCACTGAGGTTCCTCGAAGAAGTTGGCCCATAGGGCATTAGCTGCTCCCTAAGGTTTCTTCTTTTCTAGGATTTCACATTTCAGGGTAAAAGTATATGGAAAAACCTTAAGGCAAGGGTATGGCTGGCTTCAGTGTGTGGAAGAGGGAGGGAGGACCAGCTGGGCAAGCCCTGAGAACAGCCTGTGGAGACCCAAAGGGTCTGCGGGGCAGCAAAGCAGCTGCTAGGAGCGAAGCGCAGCCAGGGAAACGAGCTTTTGGGGCGAAGAATAGCAAGAGAAGCTCACGTAGGCAGCAGAGCCCATCACAGCGGGTGCTCAGTGGGACAGAGCAGAGCCACCAGGAGTGCCTGGAAATGACATCGGTCTGCGAGAAGTCTGTGAGAGCAGAATGCACCGGAGAGGAGCTCTGCACAAAGCACTGGCGGCCGCACAGCACGGATCTGCGGGGCTGCTCTGCTGTCTGAGCACAGGGCTGGTCCTGGCCCGTGGCTCTGCTCCAGCTCCAGGCACACCGAGCAGAGCCCGAGGCGCAGGTAAGGGTTGTGCGGGGGCCTGGCAGATGGTAAGCAGCATAGAAAGCACCTTTCCCCCTCAACTGGAGGAGTGATTGAGACCACCCTTTGAGCTGGTGGGTCTGAAGCAGGAGCCACAGAGCTGGAGCAGGCAGCAAGTCACCGGGACCGTGCTGGGAGACGGCTGTCAGGAAGCCTTTCTTCTGCCCAAAGGACAACAGCTTTGGGGCCTGACCATGAAATTCCCAGTTCCTGGAAGCTCCCCACATCTTCTCTGCCATCAATCATCCGTGGCAACAAAACCCAGGAAACCACGTAATAAACTCAAATAATCCCACAGGAAAATTTACAACAGCAATCTCACACTTCATCTGATACAGGCCCTGCCCAGGCTCCTGAGGGCAGGGGAATTCCCTCAAACAACCACATCCAAGGGAAGCCTGTCCTTCAGTTTCCAGCTTCAGGGCTGCTTCACACAGTCCCTAAAATCCCTGCTGTGTGCCACAGGTGAGCAGCCCCAGGTCCCGGGCAATTGCTCCTTGTCAGCCACAAGCCTCCCTTCAGGCCACAGCCAGGAGATGGGCACTGGCCCCAGGTGAGCCTGAGCCAGGCACGATTCTGCCCATCTGCCCACCTCCCCACCGGCGTGCGGTGGAAGCCAGCTGAACATGTTATTCCTTTAATTTCCTCATTGCTTTCTTTTGTGTTCGCTGCTGTTGCCTAGTACAGGTGCTGGGAGCAGGCAGCTTCATTTGCGTGGTACTCTTCCTGATTCCAGCTAACGTTCATTCTAAGGTAACCACGTAGCAGTAACACGTCTCCCTTGGGGCCATGCAGACCCACGTCTGAGGCCACAGGCCCCACCAGCACGCTGCAGGCGATGACAGCCGCTCCATGAGGCCGACGGGCTGAGCTGGCTGCAGATAACCCCATGGGCCTCAGCCTGAGACTGCTTGCCCAGGGATGCTGTCGCTGTCCTTCATATAGAGCCTCAAATTTGACTATCTCAGAGCAGACGGGAGTGGCGGTGAGCCCGAGGATGGGGCAGAACGATAGCTGCAGGTAGTGAAGCATCCTGCGCTCGCAGGGCATCACGTCCTGTGTCCCGAAGGGTCTGGGAATAGCCAGGACTTAATTCTGCTTTCTGCAGAGGCTAATGGGATTTCCTTACTGGCGTGAGAACGCCTTGGGGCCACCCAGGAACAGAACTCGTGATGGGAAGGAACCAGACGGGAACAGGAGGGCGTGCGGCTCGCCCCCGTTCAGGTGCCAGCAGCACAACGAAATGACACCAACAAAATGGCAGTTCTCCAAATCACACCGTCCACAACAACCGCCGTGAACAGCAGGCAGGAGTCGGGCTGGGTCAGCGGATGAATTTCCATCATCAAATCATATATTCTGTTCTCATCGTGTCCCACTTCGGAGCCTCTGAAATTGTAAAAGCCAGGGAAGGATGACCGAGGTGGGCACAGACAGAGCTTGGTTGTGTTTTCCTGGTGAAGATGAGCACGGGAGCTGCTCTCACAGCACCGCACAGCCATCAGGAGAACTGCAAAGGCACCGGAGGCAAATTCTTGTCCGAGCCTGGTGATAAATGGAAAGGCAAAAAGCAAAGAGATGGCCTGGAAAGGTTGGGGTGGGACGGTGGGAAAAATCCCTCTGTAGGGCGGGTGGTGCACAGGACACCAGAGATGGGGAAATGCCTGGCTCGGCATAACCAGAAAATAACCATAACCTGAAAATAACCGCTTTGTTTTTCTGACTGCTGAGCAGAGTTAATTCTGCCTTAACGGGAGTTTCACACAGAGGACAAAGCGCTGCTCCGGAGGCAGAGGGGATACAGGGAAGGGTGGGGGCGGCTGACCAACGGCCGAGCAGCGCACGGGACGAGGGAGGCAATCGGCTACAGACGCAGCCGACGGCCGCAGGAGGAACGGGAGGGCTGGGAAAAGGGGAGGAATACTTCACATATCGACATGCTACGTGCAGAACGAGAATCTCAGTGCACGGGATAGGGAAGACAAAAATGTAATATCTCAGAAGCGTCCACACGTCACCTTCAGGCAAGGACACGGGCGGAGGAAAAAGGGATGAGGGTGCAGATATGGGCTGGAGCAAGCGAGGCGGTAGGAAAGGGAATGCCGCAGAGAAGGAAGGCCGGGCTCGCTGGGAGGAGCGGTGGGAGGCGAAGGCAGCTCTGCAGTGCTCCTGTGCCCGCCGGCCGTCCCCCCGCGCCCGCTGCACGTGCGGCAGCAATCACAGCAGCGCTGCCCGGCTGCTGCCGGACAAGTGGAAGCCTCCAAGGGTGCAGCGCAGCGCAGCGCCGTGCCGGCGCTCCCCCAGGGCCCCGCAGGCAGCGCGGCTGCACGATAGCCGCGCTGCACTTGGTTAATCGGCCCCGAGTCTCAGCACAGCTAATTAGCTCTCACGCAGCTTCGCTTCGGTGCCGGTGCTAACTTGCTCAGCTCTGCATCGGCTGCACCGCCACGAAGCACGGCGCGGCTCCCCGCACCCCCGGCCCCAACCCGCTCGCGAGCACAGCGGCGCTGCCGGGGCTGGGCTGGGCAGCGGCCTCGGGGCAGCGCTGGAGGCGCTCAGCGGATGACGCCTCCCGAGCGCTTCTCTCAGACCGTTCGCGTCCTTCGGCTGCGAAGCACCACGTGCTGCGCTGCTCGGCCCTCCCCGCCGACCGCCCCCCACTGCCCCGGGCCCGTCACATCCAACACGACGCCACGGCTGAGCGCGACGCGGCACGGCACGGCACGGCACGGCACGGCACGGCACGGCACGGCACGGCACGGCGGGCTGGGGCGCTTCCAGCCCACCTCCCGACCCCCGGGTAGGAAAAAGGGGCGCGAGGCGCAGCCCGCTCTCTGCCGCGGCTGCCCGGCAGCGCCGCGACCCCTCGGGGCGGCCACATCCGGGCATCGCGCGGGCGGTCCCGGCGGCGCGGGGGGCGGGGCGCGGGGGCGGCGGCGCGGCCAATCGGCGCCGCGCTCTCATCGGTGCAAACAGGAGCACAATGGAGCGGGCCGCGGGCGCGCTGCAGCCAAGCTTGGCGCGAGCGGCGCGCGGCTGACGGG
>PPHD01001913.1:0-22650 GCA_002909625.1 Bambusicola thoracicus
AAAAAAAAAAAAAAAAAAAAGGAAAAGGAAGAAGGAAAGAAAGACGGAAAGAAAGAATGCTTTGCCCAAACCCCAGTTCCTAATATTAGGAGTGGCTTTTGCCCACGATAAACATTTATGCACTACACGGTAGTGGCCAGTGACATGACTTTAGGCTAATCAAGCAAGAAACACATGTTTTGGAGGGCAGCTTCCTCTCATTGTCAAAGAGTCTCAGAGAATGGGCAGATACTATTTGTTCTTCCCTTCCTCGCCCTTTACATGGAAGTGTTTAGATAATAACAGTAATCTGTACTTTCTCTAGCTTCTCAAATTGGAACAGAGATGGGTCTGGACAAAGTACAGGAGACTTAGGTTTTCAGAGAGGCTGAGACTGTTAAAACTCATTCCCATTTGACTCTCATGGTCACCTTCCTATTAGTTCAATCACTTAGGTTACAAATCTTCATCTGACATTTCCCTGTCAGATCAGGTGTATGACCGTTACACACTTCAAGAAATCAGTTATACACTCTTATAACTTAATGAGACCACACGCACACACCCAAATACTTCTTCCAACTATGCTTTTGAACAAAAAACATCACTTATGTTGATAGAAACTTAGCCTTCCCATCCCACCACCACCATCTAGCTTCATCTCTCCTGCTTTTGGGCTTTCATGCCAAACGCTTCTTATCCTTTTATCATGAAGTAGTGAACATATAGAATTATTTGAAGCCAACATCAATGCTGATCTTTTTTGGCACTGTACAGAGAGGAGTACAGAATTATAAATCTGCTGGCAATTACCTTTCCTTATGACTGAACATCACTTGGACACGTGGTATGCTTTGCAGCATGAAGAATGTTTGACATCCTCAATCTTCCCTTGTAAAAGCAGGAGCAGTATCTGATCCCATGGCTGCAATGTTTTCATTCCTTGAAAAACTGCTAGCAGCTATTGTGTTTTTCAGATTTATCCTGTAACAGGGTTTCAAAGTTGTCTCTTGAATGTCAGTATCAAAGATAAGGGTGGTTTTATGTCTATGTTTTGGGCTGTTATGTTATTGCAGTGTGAAATATACTTTTTTGAAATGTCTTTCTAAGGCTTTCCTTGCTAATGAATGTTTTCAGAAATAAATGCTGGGTGTCACAAATAAAATAAAATAAAATAAAATAAAATAAAATAAAATAAAATAAAATAAAATAAAATAAAATAAAATAAAATAAAATATTGTTTTCCATGAGAACATCAGGATTTATTTTCTCAGTCCAACATAAAACCAACAGTGGAATATTGTGGTGCATCAAATGAGAAGTCTGATATTCCCCATTAACATTTTTTGCTTTATTTTATTCCTAAAACAATAAAAATAAAAACTAAAAAAATATATATCTGAACAATATTAAAAACATATATTTTTTTTCAGAAATAGGACCCATTATTACACCACTGTTCTGAGACACTCACATTGATACCACAGCCCACATTCAAATCCCTGGAAACTACACTCCCTGGAATAAATTCTCCTAAAATGTCTTCATGTTATTACTTGAGTTTGCTATTACCAGTCACGAATGCTGTTTTGGAGCATTCATAATGCTAACAGCGGTCTACAACTGGGTTTACATCATTAAAATGCTTCTACTTCAGTGTCAAAAAGAACATAAATTAAGCATGCAAAACTGGCCAGTGTTTTAGAACCTGAAGTACGTAATAGAAACGCATGCAGAGTACAGTAGAAATTTGCACTCTAATCAGCTAAAGCATAGTTTTGGTCTTTTAATACCAGCATTCTATTATACTAGCAACTAATCTATAGGTCCTATGGATTAATTATGGATTTTTATTCACATATTTATTGTAAAATATTTTTACTGTTAGAAAAGCTGACATGAAGCTTGCTTAGTAACTGGTGGAATGACTCTAGAGTACAGTGTGATTTTAGTGATGATGGAGGAAGAAGTACTTTATGCATTGTTCTAAGTACCTGTAACCTGACAGAACAGTTACTGATCTGCCTGCTACAAAAGACATTCAAGCTGTTGAGTTCATTTTCAGTATCTTAAGGCACTTCATTTTATAAGCAAGAGATTATTGAAAAGAGATGGCAGTCAATATTCTTCCTCTTTTCCACTACACAGTCAGCTAAAGGACAGGTAAGGTAATTAAGGAAGATGATACAATATGCCATGCATTTCTGAATTTTCTGATCATTAAACTTGGACTGTGTGGGTGATGTGTTAAGTTCAGAGCTACAGCCCAAGTGACTTCAGCCCAGCCTTAACTGCAAACTGTGCAGTACACACACTGAAGCCACACAACCTCCATATTAGCATCAAAAACAGTCTTCAAAGTGGAGAATTGAAAGGACATTGGAAAAAATCAGTGTAATACAGTTATTAAACAATACATTTAGAAAATTTAGCGCCACACTTAACATCATACTTTTTGGAGGACCTATACAATACCGTTGCTTTTAAGAAAGTAAGTTAGACATCAGCTTTTTGAGAAGGAAAAACAAACAAACAATAAAACTAAAACACCCCCAAGGAAGAGAAAATTCAGAGCTGTTTGAATGTTTATTTCAAGTCCTGTTGACTAAAATAAGTGATGACTCTGTCATACAGTACATAATTGTCAAGTTTGACAAACAGGACTTGGTAGCTTTACATTCTATCATAAAATCAATGCCTCTCTGAAAGCCTCTGAACTTCCTACATTCCTCAGATTCAGCATTAAAAATTCTCCGTAAGATTCTGACCTTACAAGACTTAACATGAACTAAACTGGGCACTAAAACCCATTCATACGTTTCCAACAAACTTCGGTCAAAGTTCTGCCCAGAGCTTTGGAAACTGCTCTGTGGCACTTTGCAAGGTAACAGTAACATTTTAGGAAAAGAAATGGCATTACAAAAATACCATGTCATCATCGGTAGAATTTCAGTTCTGAGCTTCCTACAGTTTATATACTTCTTTGGTCAAAAAGATTTCAAGAAATCTCAAATAGGAATTTTGCAAACTGAAGAGATGAAACCTAGATTTTTGTTGTGATAATGTGATGATGTGACAGTTATCTCTATGATACACCAACAGCACTGAGCTTCAGCCTACTTTTCCTGCTGGCATCCCTTTGTTTCCGCATACCGGTACATCCTTTCTAGTTCCCAGCACACGACTTATCTTTACCCATACTGCTCAAAAGGAGGTGATTCTTTTACATGACAGTGAAGGACAAGCCACACAGACTACTTTTTTCAAAAGGGTCACCTGTGACAATCCTAAACACAGTTATACAAGTATATAAATAAACACTGATACACCTAAGTATGCATCCTAGTTATTCCTAATGAGTTCTGCTTGTTTTGAGTCAGGTGCTGCTTGTGTTACTGGGTCTTTAGGACAGCGGCTGTCTATATCAACTGTTTCCTATGACAGCGAGCACTCATAATGTTCGGAACATAAGTAAGAATTATACCCAAAATTAGCTAACTGGAAATGCCCTGTTTAGAGAAACAGTAAGCACAGTGCTCTGGTGCCTAATTTTGGCCTTTGAAGTCTACTCAGGAATTTAATGTGTATTTTGTGAATTTATGCATGCCCTGAATTAAGACACAGTCGCACTGGGATTTAATTTGTTCTTTAATATCTCTCCCTAAAGCTGATTTTCCCATACTTGCGGCTGCTATCTGTGCCCCTTTTACCTCCAGTTGCAAGACAGCTGTCAGCTTCTTTCCCTAACCCCAACATCGAGACTTGATATGGCCTTAGCATTACCTCTTGTTTTAATCAGCTTGGAGCCTGAGAAACCCAGCCTTAGTCCTCCCGGGAGCACTGTGAGCTGCATGTGGGCCAGCGGGCGAGACCTCCTTGAGCTGTCAATCTGATACTGTCTTCTACATTTCTGTGTGAATCAGCGCAGGCGTGCTTTTTTTGGTACACGCCAGAGCCCTTCAACACAGCTGTGAGATCTGAATGATATTTTTTAAAGAAGATACAGAGTGCACAGAAAGGAAAAGATGCATTCAAATGCATACACACATGCTAGGTGCAAAGCAAAAAGCAATGGGGATCCAGATGTGATGAGGAGGCATATTTGAGTAGCATTCCCCAAAGCGCTACATATAGAATGTGGCTGCCACTGTTATCCATTGCTGCAAAATGTTCCAGCACAGCCTTTGAAATTGGGCTTGCTTTTGGACTTCTAGTGCATGAGATAATCGATGTGTTTGGGTACAGGAAAGACTGTCTCTGGAAAACTGCCCACAGAGCTGGTGGCAAGCCAGAAAATTGGCAACAAGTATTATGTCATTAGCAGGAACTACTGGCAGTGTTCAAACTGCACATGACATGGTCTTGTCCACATCCCTTATTTTGTGCCTTACTTTTCAATAAAGAATTGATAGGTGCAGAATGAGTGATGCCAGCAGTAGCAGATTTAAAAGCATTAGCCAGGCTATTATACCTGCTCAGCAAATGGCCAGCAAATTATAACTAGCAGTTGATCATTCTGCTCAATCAGTGTTCAGTGTGTGCAAACAAAGAGATTTACAAACATAATAAAGCAATAAAAACATCCTCCAAGATACACCAGTGAATGAGTGTGTGACTGCATTAATAGCTGTGCCTCCATGTATCTAACCAGCCAGTTTAAGATGGCTGATTGGTTCCACTATATTACACAGGAGACTGACCAGCCAGAATTTTGCAAAATGAATTATACAGGCAAAAAGAGAGCCTCAAATATCAGCAACTATGCCCCTATCACCATAACATGAGACAGATGCTCAGTCCAAAGCAGACCTCTGGGCACTAAGGGGAAAGTAGCAGGAGATAGGAGTTTAGGCTGTTTTAGATCTGGCAAGCTGTAGTTGAAGATCAATGTTCTGCTGATTCTGAATACTACTTATTTATTCTGCACAGTATGGAAAAATGCCTGAGCTGCCAAAAAGGTTGCACTTCAATGATGGGGATTTTGTAAAAAGGAAGAAGTACTGAATATATGTCAGTATATAATACATCTACATTGCCCTCATGTGCACTTCTGACTGAAAAACCATGTCCTAGAATGTCTGTAAAGAAACAGTATAGACATGGCAAAGCCAATACACTTGGTTTTAAAAGAGAATATTTCAAGCTACCAGGCTACACTGATACTACAGTTGGATTCTTGCACATAGCCATGAATTAAGTCTCTACAGCGCTGACTGAAGTTCATATGTATGCCAAGTTAGTTTGACGTGATGTTGGCCAAGCTCTGTAAGCAACACAGTCACGATAGCAGAAGTTAGTTTGAACCTCAACTTGTTCAACCTCTGTGCTGCACAGACTGCAGGGAAACAGGAGCTCAGCCAGCCTGCAGAAGCTAACATGAGCTGCAGAATGGATGTTCCCAGCCCACAGATAACAGTCATAGTTGGACAACAGCTGCAAATAGTGAGAAAACAAATGTTGCAATCATCACAATTCATAGCCTAGGAAGCATAGTTAATTAGCCCAGATCTGATGGCCAACTAAGTAGTAAAAGTGATCAGGCACAAGGAAATCACAGCATATAAAATTATGATTTCATCATGCTTCATTAGGTACTGCATTGCTGTGCAAGATCACATTTTTGGCTTAGTGGCCTCCTAGGAAAACCCAACTGCTCAGTGCTAACAATTCAGTTAGCAGCACTGTACCCTCTGAGTCAAAACTGGCTGGATGTCAACTGACTGCAAATCCAGTTCATGTATTGGTATTTGGAGCTCTTTGGCAGGGCTCTGCAAGATTATACATGAAGTCCACATCACTGAGAGCTTCTCCTCCATCATTTTTCATAAAACAAAGAACTAAAACTTAATTCTCCATGTAAAGAAGCAGTTCACATAACTTTTTCTGTTCACACAGTTCTTCTATAATAAGTACATTAAATACAACACTGCCTTTAATCACAGATTTTAAAGTGCTGATGTTGAGTGATACACTACCTGCTGTGCCACAGAGCAGTCACACAGGGCTTCCTCTATACAACACTAAATAATAGAAGGGAATGAAGGTGAGGAGTGGGGCACAGAATAAGTTACATACATTAGATGGAGTGGATAGCCAAAACTCAAATACAAAATCTCCTAATGCTCAGCAGAATTTGTGTGCAAGAGTAGCAGATGATTGCTTTTTTTTTTCTGCAAGGCTCCTTTGCTATTACTCTAAGCTTACCTTGACCCAAGCCCAGGGCAGAATTCTGGGAAAAGGGAGAAATATCATTCCTTCTGTGTCATGCCTCAGGCCAGACACTTAGGTATCAACAAAACATGAACTTTTACTGTGAGGCTGAAAACAGGAACAGTCAAAACAGTAGGGCTAGCTACACGGCTGTCCTGGAGTGCAAAAGGAAGAAGACTGACACACAATAAAAGCAAACCTAGACAGGAACCATGCCATAACTCACCCTGAAATACATCTTTGTCATAAGGATAAATCCCCAACTCCTGTAAGAAGTTCAGTGCAGAGTCCAGCTTGTATTAATATCACATGTGTAATTGATTGGGTCAAGACTCCACCTGTTACACATGCACTAATAAATAAATACAGACTTTTATTCACCATTTCAGCGCGGACAGAAATTAGTTGGTCAATGTAACTGCATATGCAAATGACACACATTTATATGCTGTCACAAACTCTTTTAAATTTAACTCAGCAGTGAGAATTATTCAGGAATGAGAAGAATGAAAAGATATTTTTCAAGAATGAAATATCCTCTTAGAGATATCCTTTTTTAAATCAGAATGCTACAACTTACTTTTTGCTGTCTAGTTCATATAAGTATTCTTTCTAAATAGGCATGTTTTCTTCAGTTCATAAATAAAACATGAAAGGACATGATGGCTCAGAGCCTTAAAATTGTGTGTGTTTAAGAGGAGCAGAACAAGGACAAAAAGTATTTTTCTTATGTTAAATTAAATGAATTGAGATCAAGGACTTAAGCACAGTAATTAAAAGGGATGTGTAAAAATATAAAAAAAAATACAAAACTTAAACTCTTCCGGATTCAAATAATACAATTCATCTCTTTGCTCTGTAATTTCTTATTTGTGACTGAATGAAGAAAACAGATAAAGGAGAACTCTGTTCTGAAGAAGAAACCCCAACATTTGAGTAAAATCATCATGAGGTAAAATAAAAGATTACAATCAGCTTCCAGTCAGGCTTTCTAAATGAGATAAGCATCAAGCAGGACCGTAACAGAAGAGATGTATTTGATCAAAAATAGATCACATGTGGGGGTTTCAAAGACAACAGGTAAAAGGGCAATTAAGCCAAATCAAGATGTCTTACCTAGCTATGGAGGCATGTCAATAAAGTCTCACTCTCCTCAAGATCAAGCACAGGGTTAAACAGAATCATAGAATCGCTCAGGTTGGAAAAGACCTTCAAGATCATCAAGTCCAACCACCACCTAACCATACTACCCTAACTCTAACAACACTCTGCTAAATCATGTCCCTGAGCACCACATCCAAACAGTTTTTAAACACATCCAGAGATGGTGACTCAACCACCTCCCTGGGAAGCCTATTCCAGTGCTTAACAACCCCTTCCGTAAAGAAGTTTTTCCTGATATCCAACCTAAACTTCCCCTAGTGCAATATGAGGCCATTTCCCCTCGTCCTGTCACCTGTCACCTGTGAGAAGAGACCAGCCCTGCTCACACTGCAATCACTTTCCAGGTATTTGAAGAGATCAATAAAATCTCTCCTCAGCCTATTCTTCCCTGGACTGAACAGTCCCCGTTCCTTCAGTTACTCTTCATAGAGCTTATTCTCCAAGCCCTTCACAAGCCTTGTTGCTTGTGAATGACTGTATGTGTTGGTTTATAGAATCCCACCCCCCATCTGATTTTGTCCTTCTGAGTTTGACCACAATAAAAAAGCTGACCTTTTTCCTTACTTTGTATAGAACAGATCCAACATCTGTGGATATGTCTAATTTTTCCTTTAATAAAGACGTTGGTCAGTTTTCTAAGCACATAAATCATTTTGCACTTCTCTCCTAGTTTAGGGTAGTAGCAGAATTATGCTATAAAATTAACAGATTAAAAAAAGAAACATCAAAGTTCAACAGGATATGAATGATAGTCTCGGAAACAGAAATGAGATCTATAAAGTAGTCAGTAGGCTAGTTCTTTTTTTATTTCACTTGCAGAAAGACAATTTGTACAGGTTAAATCAGCTGGTGGTTGGGTTTCCCACTGTTCCATGAATTCAGTAGAAGTACTCTCTGAAGCAAAACAAAAATGTATATCATAAAATGCAACAGAAATGCTGTGGAATTAGTGCAAACTGTGTTTCTTTGTTCATAAAGTTTTATTGCCTACATAATTTTATGAAATACAAAATGCATAGTGTATTTTGATTCTCTAGTAATAAAGAAAAGTAATAAAAGAACAAAACACTGTTAATAGCTTCCTCATACACAGTGTTCCATTTATTTACTTTTCTCATTTCTATTGCTAAAAATGAAAACAATAGAGTTAAAATACTTGACACTTCCAGAACACCATTTGTTACTCACTGCTCAAACTGATTTGATGCAGATCCTAATAAGTATATTTCATTAAGTTTCACAGAGGCTTAGCATTAGTTAAAGAAATAATGTAATTGAAGCTAATGAATTAAAGAAAACAACATCAACACAAGTGCCTTTACCCTCCTGCAGAGTATCTGTGCATGTGATTAAATACAGAATTGGAGTCTTGCAAGTTATTTGCTTGATGCTTGCTGGAAAACAAACGTAATTTAACTTGCACAAGACATACTGGCCCTCCAATTTTCACTGCATATAATATGTGATATGTGAGATTGGATTGGAGAAGTCTTCCCCAGCTGGTGTTCAAAGATACCAGGAATACAGGAATGAGATGTAAAGTGGGCAACACCCTAACACATACAAATAGAGAGATGAGAACCCATTAAATTGTGAATTCCTGACATTAAAAAAGAGTTAAATGAGTTTTATTATTGTTCAAAATGTTATTGGCAATGGATGGAGGCTTTTAATCTTAGACACATAGCAACTGCCTGAGGCTTTTTCAGCACAGCAGCACCATGTTTCAAAGCCACTGTGCCTCCTAGGAGGCTGACATCCTTCACTACCACTGCGAGTTAGGTCTTCCTTCTGTATGGCTGCCAAGTCACCATCCTTCTTGCAACTGCTGTTAGCCAAAGGCCTTACCCTGCTAAAACCATGCTCAGGACCTAGATGGGCTGCTTACAGACATAACAGGAGAGAGATTCAACTGGCAATCCTTTACTCAACACTTCAGCAAAGATTATCAAGCAAATAGAAGTTCAATAAAAATCCCCCAAGACCATATCACTCTCAGCTATGTGGACTGTAAAAACATAATGAAACCATGTCCTCTCCAGGCCACAAAGCTCCTATTTCTGCTGGTTATTTAACAAACAACAGCCTTCAACAGGAAGCGATTACGCGTGCAAACTCTCTTTTCTTTGGAAAACATAACATAATTCTTTATCTCTAGATGCTCTCAGGATGGTTTTCAACATTCCCAAGAGCAAAAAGAAAGCAGGCTTGATCCTGTCTTGCTTCAATAAGCCAGCCATTTCAAAAGATCGTAAAAGAGTCTCCACGGTCTACTTGGAGGCAACAGCAGATGGGCAGACAGAGCAATCTGCAGTAGAAAAGTCTCTTTCCACTTCCTCACTTAGTCGGTAGACAGACTTCTCAATGAACAACTTTTTGTTTGCTTAAGTATCCCCGTCTTGGTACCCTGATCCTTCTCCCCAGTGATCAAGCAGAAACAATATTCCTCTAGCAGGCAGAAGTCTGTTTCCTCACCCATTCCAGCACACTCAGCCTGCTGCCCAGCTCACACCAGGACTTCCACACTATTATCATTGCTTTCCTGTTGTTTAGGGAAACACAAGGCTGCAACGACTACAGCCCTAATTTCCTTGACTGAACCATCAACTATTAACTTAAAGGAAAACATATGAAGTAAGGGCCTTGGGAAGTATATTAAAAGCCTCAAAGTTCAACTGCACATTTCAGACAAAGCTTGAGGTGGGAGGGAGTGCTTGATTCACACTGCCATTTGAGAAGTGTTCTTCAGGGAGGGAACACAGTCTCTCCTGCACATGTGGAACGTGGAGGACATGTTTTCTCCAGCCACACATTATCTCTGCATTCAAGACAGACCAGGCAAGATGTTCCTGCTTTTAAGGCAGTGATTGCTCCCAGCTCTGGAGCAGACTGCACAAGGCCTGGGAAGGTTCCTTACACATCCCTCACTGCAACACAACCTTGTAAGGCCAGATGGAGGCTGGCCCTTAGCTGAGGATTAGGGGTACTTAAAAATAGAAACTGAGATGTGCAAACAGACAGAGTTATAACTACATGATTCCAGTGTGAAAAGAAAGTGTCAGCTGGCAGTTCTGGAGCTTTGCTGTATGGACAAGAAAGGTGTTGGAATGTCAATCCAAGCACCATCTCCTGTCACGCCATGTAGACAAATAGCTCTAGGAGCTTGGGATGCAGTACTGTAAATGGCTCTAAAGACTGCCATCTATAATGCTGCTGCACTGTAAAATAAGAAGATGCTCAGCAGTATCAGGGGTTTGCTAATACTCCTCCACAATGGCATACATTTAAATACCCCTTTTGACATAGACAAACAGGAAAACCACTAGAAAAATCTCTTGCAGCTGCACCATAGGAACAACTCTGAAAACAACATAGATATTAATTATTAGAAATATTTACATATATATAGAATGTAGGATGTTACTAAGGTAGATAATCAACCTAATTTTTACCTTATACTAAAATAAGTATCAGAGTAATTTCATCAGGCGCACACCAGTGTGTTTATAATTACTTATGTTACAGTGATGTCTACAGGTCACAGACTATGAAGACATGAAAGAACTATTCCCAACTCCTGACCGAAAGCAAGAGAGAGAACATCTGGTTCTCTGACCTTACCCTCAGGGTTCAATAATCAAGAAGCCCAAGATCAAACTGAGGGCAGAAACAGGAGCTAAAAATACCCAGAACGTAAATAAGCTGTTTATTCAGTCTGGATACTTATTTGATTTTTACTGAGGTTTTAGAAACAAGTGCATTGTGTCAATACACTATTCAAGAATTTTTTGTTTAAATTTAAAATATTAGTGAAGTTCACTTTGTTTCAAAATGAAAATAAACATTCCCCAGGATAGCAAAAATACAACTGAAGATACAAAGTTGGTATCTTGGTCTGCATTTTGCTCTTACTAAAAATGAATGACTGGATAGTGCAGAAAATGAGCATAAAAATAGTATACTCAAGAAGCAACAGCACAGGTGCATTTCTCAGGTAATTCTATTCTCTTTTCCAATCTCAGTGCCTAAGCCAATAAAAAGCACTTATATTCAGGCTTCTTTCTTGTAATCAAATGCAAAATTTCAGTTCTACCTTATTAAATATGGCAACAGATATACTCTGTTATGTTATCTAGAAGAAAAGTACTCTTGATTTTGACAATTTACATCATCTTGTTCTCTGCAAATATGATCTAATAGTCTTGGTTACTTGCAATTTATAGAGAAGACTTAGTGCTCGTGTGGTATTCTTCAGATGAAAACAAAGCAAGTCTTCTCCACAATTCACATTTCTTATGCTATGCTGGACAGACAGCAGCACCAAGAAATACTGTGAGGACAGCAGCCGATGAAGTACTATCCAAGGATTATAGCTTCCTTTCAGGAGATGTTCATTTTTTGTCTGGGCTCTTGCACAGGCAAGAGGTATTGCAGTTAAGTCCAAAAAACTTCTTGCTTCATGGTAAGCCGTATTTTTTACACCATCAAAACAGGAAAGGGAATGGTTGACCTAAACTTTGTGATTTAAGTATGCAAGAAAATTTGAGAACTAGCGAGAAAAATAGAGTACAGTATAACCTCACATGAACTGACAGTCATATCTTTCCAAGTTTTCTGAGATTGAATGCTGTTATCACATTGACAAGAAAGGGGAAAAAAGACAACTCTAATGGCTATTAAGCTCTGAAATGTATCTGCAGAAGGAGAGACACTTCTTTTTTAATCTATCAGTTCACATTACCTTAGGCTGAAATCATATGGGACTGCAAGGTCAAGGGTGATCAGTAGTTAAACAGATGACTTTAAAAGGGGCTATGTATTTTAAGAAATGGCAATTTAACAGGTGCCAATAATTCTTTCTCCTTCACTGAGGGACTTTCCAAGATTTCACTGGCAAGTTTATATTGCCTCAATAGAATGTGTACATGGGAATTACAAGCTCTTACACTACTGTCTCAGGTTGAGTAAAACTCTCCCACCTCAACATATCTCAAAAATATTATCATCTTCTGATGAAGAATGGCTTACTAAGACTCGTGGGTTGTTAGTTAAGACATGGCTGAGTACAGACTTGTAAATAAACCACAGATACCCAAAAGAACCCTATGTTGACAGAGGGTCCTTCTTACAAACGTGCATGAACTACATGGTTGATTTTCAGCCTATATCCACCAAATTCACTAGCTCTTTTCTGATTAGGGATCTTCTAACCAACAATGTATAGGGTTTCAGACTGAAATCCTATTTCATTCCTGGAAAAGACAATGTGTAAATATTTTTATGTGACTGCTTCTTCAAATTTAGGTCGCTTTCAGAAAGGATATGAAAGGTAATTAGCTCATCGCTGTGTCCAGCTAATCTCTTGGAAAAAATCCTAAACAGTAAAAAGCACAAGAGACCATCTCCAACATTTTCAGTTTGAGGGTACTAAATGCGTATCTGATTAAAATGTCTAATTGTTCCATTAGGAGACAATTATCGTCAGGCAGCTGAACAAGGTGTTTGTTTCCATAACTGTTATACCTGGGAAACTCTCAAGTCGAATTAAAAGTTTCAGATTCAGAAAAGCCCTTTGTAAACCAAATAGTAAAGTAAAATTTAAGCATGACCTATAAAAAATGAAATTAAATAAAAAACACGAGTCAGTAAATGCATGATTCTGTTGTGCCAAACTGTATGTTAGTATTAGTAACAGCTTCTCACTTTCTGGAGTTTTAATTATGACTCAAGGGACTGGGAAAAAAAGAAGGTGGAAGGGAATGTAACCTTTAACAGCCTCACGGGTTGCTGTCCCTACCTTTACTGCTGTTGAACTAAAAATCTCCACAGGCTAAAATTCCTTACATTGCAAATAAAATGGTTTTTCCCTGGTTTTTATCAGCCCAGGTCCCACAAGGAACTGACAGCCGGTTTATGTCAATGAACAAGAGTTATTGTTTTCAGATATTCCACACACCTTCACCCCCCTCCACAGAAAAAAAATGGTGAGGAACTGAAAACAAATGTTACTAATAACAAACAGAAGGCCCCAAAGTTGGGTGTTGTACTAGAAGAGCATTTTGGGGCATAACATATGGTACAAATAGGTTTGTGGAAGATGCTATTCCACTGTACTTTTTTATTGAAGTCATTCATCCATGTCACTGGTGCTAGACCTACCACTATGAATCTGAAATGATGTGACCAGACTGTCTAAACATCCAAGCTTTCATGGAGTGAACCTTCTAGAAAGGGAAGGAGCTGTGGGTTGTGTAGATTGAACCTTGAAGAGAAAGTAACAATACACTTTCTCCCTGCCATGATATGGTGCTACCAAAAATGCCTGGAAGAGGATGGGGAAATTGATGTAGGCCTTGGTTTAAGAGATGTTTCCACTAAGGTTCTTGGTGCCTTCAAAGCCCAGCTTCAGAATCTTTCCAAATATGTAGAGAGTAAATGTGAGTTGCCTAAAATATTAGGGGGGGAACTTCCATACAATGGTCTCATGGCTGGGAACAACCTCCCCTGTTGGCTAGCTCAGTGACTTGGCACTTGATCTTGTCCACTGTGCCGATCTCTTTGACTTGCAGAAGAACAAAGTAAGAGAATTTCTTGGATTTCCTGTGTCCTTTGGTGTCTAGCAGCTTCAGACAAAGTGATGATCTCCATGTAGATACTCTGTCAATCAAGCTATGCATACAATATAATACATAAGCAACTGTGAATTCTTGAGTATGTTTTCAAACCTTTTTGGAGACAATTTAAAACAGGTATCTCAATCAGAAGCAGCTCAGATACTGAGTCTGGAAAATACAGTGACACTTACAGGAATAGCAGGGTTATTATTTCATTGACTGAATCCTGTTTCCAGAAACTACAAATACAGTGCAATGAAGGGCTGCTCCGAAAATAACGTCTTCTATTTATAATGTTGGTCCACGATGTCAGAGGCACATGTTGGTAGTATGGCAGTAGAGGCTGGACCTTCCCAACAATATTTCATTTAATTTTGTTGCCACGCAATAGATGGCAGCAGAGGTGCAGTCTGATGTGGAAGTGCATATGAAGAAAAAGCATGTAATTAAATTCCTCCATGCAGAAAAAATTGCACCAACTGACATTCATCAGTGCTGGTTGAACATTTATGGAGACTAAAAAGTGGATGTCAGCACAGTGAGGTGGTGGGTGGTGCATTTAAGCAGCAGTGACAGCGGTGTGAAAGACAATCCATACTCTGGACTGCTATGCCAGCTGTCACACCAAAATAATGAAGAACATCACAATCAGCTCATCCACATGAATCATTAGATTACGACCAGAGAAGCGTGCACATTGCTGAATATCAGCTTCAATTTGTTGGACACAATGGTGGCAATGTTTGAATATCATAATGTTTGCACCAGGTGGATCCCATGAGTGCTCACACAGGGAAAGAAAGAACACTGTATGCAGGTTTGTCAGGACCTATTGAAACAATGCCAGGCTGAAGGTGACAGTTTCCTGGATTGCATCACTACCAGTACCAGTACCAGTAATAAGATGAGGTGTCAGCTCTATAAGCTGGAATCAAAACAGAAAACCATGTAATGGAGATATGTGAACTCACCATAGAAGTCACTGTCCTTAATGGTTAAAGTAACGTGCACTGTCTTCTGGGATACGAAAGGGCTGATCCTTCTGGAACCCAGAAAAAGAGTCAACTCCAACTGCAACATCATGATGCTGACTCAGTTGAAGGCTTCAGCTTCCAGAGTCAGGTCACAGAATAAGATAAGTTTTCTCTCGCAACATGCTAACACCAGACTCCAGCCCAGTTTGAAAACTGTGGAGCACAATGTCAGTGCTGGTTGGGTTGTCCTTCCATACTCGCTCTATAGTCCAGATTTGGCACCTTCTGACTTCCATCTGTTCAAGCTGATGAAATAGGGACTGAATGGGCAACATTTTCCTAGAGCAACTTCAGCATGACAGCTGTGAAACTGTGGGTCACCTACACTATGGAGATTTTTAAGAGCACAGCATGCAAGCTCTTGTTCATCGCTGTTGAAATGCATAGTTAATGGTGGTGGCTGTTGAAAAATGGCATTTTGTAGCTGAGAACTTTCAAATAGTGTTAGTATGCTTTTTGTAACTGTTGTTGTTTCCATGGAAGTAAGCAGGAAACATTACTTTCAGAGCAACCAGTGCAGGTTATAATTGAGAAAGATTACTAATATTAGAAAAGGAGTAAAGACAACAAATGAAAGTAGTATATTAGTATTTTCTGCATGTTTTGTGCAACCTCAAATTAAAATCCAGGAAGATAAATCAGGTTCGGCAACGAAAGAAAAAAGTCTCAGACCATGTTTTCCTTTTGATTCCTCTTAAAATATTTGAGTTGACTATGACATATCTTTGAGTATCCCTACAGCTTGGAATCTAACAATACAGTACTCTCTCTTCCAATTACTTTTCCTTGTCCTAAAGTGCATGCACATCTTATCTGAAGCATTACAAACCCAATTTGAACAAGCACCACATTCTCAATATAGCTTTAGAGAATCTCGTGAAGGATTACTAAAATCTTGTCCAAATTATTACTTGGTCAACTCAACTGCTTTGGAAGATGACCCTATTTATTTCTAACATCCTGTCTCAGAGGGCTACATATTCAATAGCTTATGAAACCATGAGGAGCGTGAACAGAACATGCTCAGTAGCCAGGGAGACGTCTTCAGGTACTATTGCTAAAGATTTTCAAACCTCTTATGGATCTTCAGCATCTTTACTTGATATGTCTAGAAGTAAAGTTTCTCACCATTTTTCTAAAGCATTCTGCCTACAGATTAAAGCAACAAAACATACAGTTTTCAGGGAGGAAAAAAGGAAAAGAAGTTACATCTTATCAAAGCTTTTTAACTGCTGCACAAAATGACTTCATTTTCACCAGTCAGCATTCAAAAGAGAAGAGTGAAAAAAGAAGAGAAAGCTCTAGAGGACTCTGTTCATCAGTATTAGTAGATAAATATATGAGTTAACTTCAGATCTTATTGTTATGTGTCACTGAAATGAAATCATTTCTTTGTTGCCACAGTTTTATATTTTTAGCTATTGAAAAATTATGAAAATGATTATGCAATATTCTCCCCACTCTGAAAATTACAAACCTTTGTTTCCCTATAATTTAAAGAGGTAGCATTGATTGTTATAATCTCAAATGGAAGAATTTTTAATTGAGAATGGAAATAATGGTTAGGATTACAAAGTTTAATAACTATAGAAAGCTTTCCATTACTTTAATGAAGAAAAATGTATATATGCACATTATAACATCATAAATTTGAGGTGACAAAACTGGGTATAGAGACAAATCCTGAAGCTCTGGCTAGTAGGGAAAAGAGTGCTACTATATTAATAAAATCATGAAGTTTCATACTGTAGATGAATAAAATACTGAAGATTCAACAAGTTGTGCAAACAATTTAAAATATTTCTGAGTTTTAGGAAAAAAAATCCAGGAGACATTTCTACTAGTAAAGTTGAAGTGTTTTTTTTTTTTCTTTTCCTGTTGTCTCAACAGCATCTCTGTCAGCCAGCTGAACATTCTTGTTTACTACCATGTATCTGAGAGCAGCATGTTTCAATGTAAGTGGAAATGTCAGTCAGTGTGTGGCATCATGGATCAAAGCCCTCACTTGGTACGTGTACCTTCTCATCTCTTCTCATCAGGACTACCAATTTGAGATGGAACAGAAGGAGCAAGAAGTCAGCTTCAAACAGATGTTGTAAAATGTCTGGTGGAAACAAGCTTCCCGCAGGAGCAGTCAGATTATGTGGAATAGCATCTGTTAACTTTCAATTGAAAGTCTCCACACTGGAGAATCAGAACAGTGAAGGAAAAAATAATCATAGCAATGGAAGAGTTGGAGCGAAAAAGAAAGAAAGAAAGTAAGAAAAGAACTGTGGATTATGTGGTATGTTTGGTTTATTGCTTTTTTTGTTTTTTTGGTTTTTTTTCTTTTTTTCTGAAACTGTCTAGTTCTGCAACATTCAACATATAAAAATTTCATCTATTTAAAGGCAAATACATTATTCAATTTTTAAATAATGGGTGATTACAGAAAGTAAAAACAGCCTCCAGAAGTAGTCATAAGAGTTCTATGTGTATCACAAAGTCAGAGGGCTTCCATCCTTCATTATTTACACAACATCCCAGTCTTCTACTTTCATTTACCAAATAAGGATAAGGCACTATTTTAGTCAAAAACAAGCCAGTGTCACCAAAGGAAGCATATGTGTTAAAGAAACAACTTTCTGAAGCATGTCAGCAGTTAATCCCATTTAAGAATATTTTTTTCCAGGGGCCATATTCATACATAAAACAATAATCTGATTTTGTATCGAAGATGCATATAGCACTGCTATCACAAGGGAGTGATTCCTTGCTCACATTAGTATGTAACTAGTTTCTCTCACATCTTTCTCCCTTCCACGTTCAAAAGCTTAAATTTTTTAGTTGCCCTTTTTTTTGTTTGTTTTTGGTCTTTTTCCAACTTGGAAGAAGCATTTCTAACTCTGGAGCAAACATAAATGATAGCGCGCAAGGACATAAGAATCAAAAGAAACAATAGCCTTAGCTATTGCACAGCTAAGGAAGCAATATGTAAGACTGTTTTCCTTTGTTACAAGACCCTCTCTGATCACATCAGTACCATTACTAATCAGGTTGAGATGTACAATGATAACACTACTTGACTTTTTATTATAGAAATTCATTATAATTTGATACATACAGAAACAGAGATCTATGCATCTCAGTCAGAAAAAAAAAAAAAAAAAGAATGAAGGCAATTGAAGTTTTAGTGACATTATGACAAAGAAATCCCACAGCCAAGAGGAGCGACAGTCTAGCCATTTCAGAAGAAAAGCCTGAGATACAAACTAAAATACATTGAAATACATGAAATTCTTTTCCCTTCTTGGCAATTATACCCTCAGTGTAAAAGACAGCTAGAAGACTGAAGAAACACAGTTCTAACCATCTTTAGCTTAGAGGGTACGAAGTCTAACTTTATGTGAACAAAACCCAACCTAATTACCACCTGTAAAATATCTTGTCCTCTTTTCCTCTTAATTGTAGAGGTCATTTATTCCAAATACTGAATTTTCCCAATCATTAACGGTCTTCACTGAGCAGAACATGAGAAAAAGAATTTATAATCACAGTACCCTATCTCGAGTTGGCCTACGGTAACATTCTTTTTGTTAAGGGAAAAAAAAAAATTGAAATAAATAAAAAGACATTTGAAGTATATTTGCTGCAGGGTGTTTAGACTAAGTTGATTCAATACACTAAAGGTATTAAAATGATGCAAATATATTGTTGGTTTGGGGTTTTCTGGCCTCTGTAAACACAACCATAGCACCTCCTTTCAGTCAAGAATTCACCCCAGCATTAACCAGACTGCTCAGCTGCAGACATCAATGTCCTGTCATTAGTCAGCTTCAGGAAATATTCAGCATTTGTTACTCAATCTGCAAGGACAGGAAGTAGAGGAAATGGAAACGCTGGAGGAGGCAGAAGGTTCTGTGCTTTAGTAGGTGATGGAAAACAGTGAGAACATTACTGCTCTGTTTGTTCAATCTAGTCACCTAGGGACTTCTAGAGGAACAAAGAGCTTTATCTGCTTTTGTGGGAATAAACATTTCAGAGATAGAGTTTGAAGGCAAGTTCTGAAGCCTAAAGAAAACTCCAGAGCCAGGAAATGTAAGCTGTGTTTCTATCTTCTTCCAAATAGTCAGTGTTTAAGATGCAACTCAACTTACAGAGTGGGATACAGACCTGAAGTGTATTGAAGTAAAAAGACTACCATTCACTTCAACAGGCTTTAGATCACAGCCAGAGTAATGAGCCTCAAAAACCACCACCACTGCCTCAGTAGCTGCCTATGGCTTGAAGATGTTAAAGGTTTCTTCCTAAGCAATTCCCAAAGCATATTCCCAAAGCTCAACCCTAGAAGTACATTAGAGACAGAAAATATAATAGATATTATGAAATGGATCACTGCAAATGACAACTGCCATATGCTTGAAGCACTAGCACATGAATTATAGCTGAATTATGTTCACCGAAAAATACCATACTTTAGAAACGAACAATATCTATTTTAAGGTATTCACATGCTTCCTATGCTTTCTTCTCCTCCATTCCCATCTCCAACTACCTACAGGTCAAAATATAAGCAATCTTGTAACTACATCAATTTGTTTCAGACTTCAAAAAGTTTTCCATTGCCCAGTTATTTCTGACATCCTACTGGATCTCCTTTCCATAGCCCCTGCTTGGAGTTAAATTTATTACATTGTTGGCTTACAGCCTTGACCTCCATAAACCTCCATGAGTTTCCTTTTCACTCAAAAATGAGTGTAGTATGTGAAAGGAGTACTTAATGAAGTGTGGTCAGGAAGGAAGGTGGTCACACTACTCTTTGAGTATGCAACCATCACATCAAGGAAGCTTTAGTCATCTGAAGAGGAAACTGGATTGCTTGTTGGGGATATCAGTTCCCATTTTAAACTGAGAAGGAAGAAGGTGGTTGTGGTCAGCCCACTGCTGTTTGTGAGAGGCAAAGGTGATCAAGAAGTGTTCCTGGTAGTAGTTGCCGATAGAGCATACATCAGAAATTCTGTTTCAAGAATTCAAATGGGCTTTATCTGCAGAGACAACCTGCAGTTTCAGCGCAACCTGATAAAAGCTGCAGATATTTGTCTCCATTGGAAGTCAAGTCCCTAAATACAGATTTGGTAACCCTATGTATTGTCACACGCACTTTTAAAGTGATGCATAGGAAACTGGTAAAGGGATAAACAGCTCTTCTCAAGCTGTGCTGTCAGTTTACATTCAGCTTGAATCATTAACAGCTGGACAGCAGATTGATAGCCTGATTTAAATGACTTCTCACAGAGGCAATACTGTAATAAGCATTAATTAGATTCTCTTATGGGGATACGCAAAAAGACTAGAAGTCTGGAGAGAGCATTATCTCTCACAATTAGCTGAAAAGAGTATGGGGAGTAAGCTGTAAGAATAGCCTAAGGACAACCCTAACTCAGCCAAAATTCCTCCTGGGTTATCTGTGGAGCACGTGTTGCATGATGCTGAAGTGCTTCATTTTAACCTCACTGACTGCATGTCAGCATGGGGCAGCCCCAGCAGATTCCTCAGTCCAAACATTTGAGTACTTAGTATCAGGAAAACTGGAAGGGAATAGCTCCAGCAATAGCCAGAGGGAGCACAGAAGGACAGTATACAAGAATGCAAATCCGTATGTGTTCTCCCTAACATACTTACCTTTATACGGGTTTTTGCAGAAAGCAAATGCTTTCAAAGTCATATTTATAAGGCTAATGTGTCTCTGCAGTTGTGTGCATGAGGAAAAAGCATGGCCCAAGAAGAATAAATGATGTCTGTAAGAAATTATATCTAAAAATGTGTGCGTGCCCAAAAAACATCGTAAAGAAAAACTGCTACCTGCACTGCACATTTCATAGAGCAATTTTGGTTTTGGTTTTTCATTCAAAGTCTTATTACTCAGTCAAACAGAATGGCAGTAAAACAATCCTTGTACTGCTGCAGGTACAGTACTTGGAGGAGTTCTAGGCACTAACAATCTCAAGTTTACATCCTCTGGTCACTTAATAGGTAGTCAAGTGATCTACAGATTCACTGATATTCTTACTGACATTAAAATTCAAGAAGTGAGGAATCAATTAATTGTTGATGATGACTGATATGCTATCACACAAGGATTAATTCTGTATTTGTATTGTCCAATTTATAACAATATTTTGACAGCTACTACAGTTTAACCATGTAATTCTAGAAATATCACGTTAGCATCTCATGTTCTTAAACTTCACTGGTGCAGATCATTTATGAATGACTTAGATTTACAAGGCAGTGTCCCATTACAAGAAAGCCTTCAATCTCCATTTGAAGGCTGTTAAGTTTTAAAGGGCATGCCAGATTCACTCATCACTAGCAGACTATGCCTAGCAACAATGAGAACACATTCCTAAGCTAACTTCTAGCTAACCCAAAGTGCTGCTTTTTAGGTTCTTATTTCCTGAAGACTGAACCCATATAGAGAAGCTGTTGAACTGAAAAGAGCTTTATTTTTTTTCTGTTCTCTGAAAGAAGCACAACTCATGGTCATTCACCAAGAAGATGTGGAGGAAGACTTTCTGTGGGGGTTATATTTCTAGATGCTCTCATCCTCTTTCTTTTTTTTCTTTGTTACTCTTTTTTCCTTCCTCTCTTCAACAGCCTTAGCTGTTGCCTCCTGGGTGTCTCCCTGGTATTAAAAAAAAGTTTGTAGTTCAAGGCTGAAGCGATAGTTTCTACAAGAAGAGGTAAAATTAGTTTGTCTTGGCCTTAACCCTGTATGTATTGAGAATAACATTTTAAATTTGACATTAAATTGTGAGAATAATAATTTTATATGCTGCCAGGATACAAGGCAGCATTTCCTTATATTTCACTTTTATAGCAACTTTTATCATTTGTAGTACGGCCCAGGGTAACAACACTGCCTGCAACAAGCATAGTATATGCCCACCCAGAAGAACAATAATACTAAGTACGGCTACAACACTCCTTACACAACAGCACAAAACTCTCAGTTGAGAGGCAATGCTATACAGTTATAATCAGGGTTAGTTGGTTTGGGGATTTTATTTTCCATTTTTTTACAGATATTAACCCAGTGGGTCTTCTGCATGGAATGGCATTTTCATTGGCTGTGTGGAATCCAGTAGACAGAAACATCTGATCATGTATTAGCATCTGGATGGGATCTGGCTGAATGAGAGGTGCATGAGAGGCCCAGGTATTCCTGATCCTTACAGACAATATCTGCATATTGTACTTCACTATGCATGCTAATATTTTCTCATTACAAAAAATTTAAAAATGAAAAAGAATAAAGAAATATAAAACAAAGGGGAATACAGGGTTAACATGCTAAGGTCACAGTGACTACACGCCAATGTAAACTCTTTGCAGTATTTACCACTCATCCAGAAAACAATAAATGTCAGGTAACACACAAAGAAGTATTAGTTCACCTGTTCCATTGGACTGAGTGAGTACAGAGCTGGAAGCAGTGCTTCTAGCCTTTCTAATTCTGAGTGGAAAAACAAAGAAAACCACTTTCAAAACTAGCAGAAGCTGCTTAACACCAGGTGATGACTTGATGCTGATGCGGCTGTTGATGCAAATTCTTTCCCCACACACCCAGATCCCCTCTCAGAAAAAAAAAAAAAAAAAAAAAAAAAAAA
>PPHD01001913.1:22803-39078 GCA_002909625.1 Bambusicola thoracicus
TCTAAGAGAAGAGCAAAATCTTCCACCTCCAATGAAATTACCCCATACACAGAATGAAAAGCAGCAAGAAAAAAACTCCTGTGTTTCATGGGACATAGAAGTGTCCACATTTGCCCCTTTTTCGTTCAGGCTGATCACAATAATTTTGTGCAAGAGTTCAACAGACATTCAAAAGGCAAAAAAAAAAAAAAACCTACTGTCAGAGGGTCCTTATATTAGGGGTCAAGTTGAAAGGACATTCCCCCCAGCAGCATACTTCAGTTTGGAGCCTTCTCTTGATCAGAAACAAATGCTGCCCATAGAAGCTGTCTACAAGGCTCTAAAAATAAATTGATCTATAAGCGACTGTACTACAACTCAGTGAGTCAGATCAAGGAGTATGAGCCATTTTTAGGCTATGAAGTAAACCTCACCCTGAATTAAATGCTATCTCTGTAGACAGAAGAGACATTTATTTTATTTTATTTTTTGCAGCACAACAATTTGGGGACACAGGAAATGAAAGGACAGAGAAATCCTTAAGTGAGGGGAGGAAAACCAGCTTCTTCTGAGCAATGTCTTGCTCTTCTGAGATAAAGATGTAATAATAGAAAGAGAATAATAATGATAAGAGTAATAACTAATAAATCAGAAGTTTACTACATTCCACCAGAACTATAAATATAGGGATTAACAGAGGCGATGCTGTGGCAGGAGCTGGCTTGTAACAGGCAGGAGCCATGGGAGATGCAGAGCGGACAATCTCTCCAATTCTGACAATAGACTATGACTCCTCACCACCCTGTAGTTTGCCTGTTAGACCACTAGATAATTACCTCTCGTCTTAAAAAAAAAAAAAAAAAAACCCTCTTCAAGATCAGCAGTGAGACTGCAAGCACATCAAAGGCTTAGCAGATGGTGTATAATCTGCTTCAAGCTAGCAGAACTTCACACATTTTTGTGCCTTGCCCGTAGCAATGGTTCCAGTCTAAGGGGCAGAAATCAGCATATCCATTTTTACCACTTACATAGGTAATATCAGTAGGTAGAGGCAATAGTTGTCCATCATTCTTAGTTTGGTAACTGGAACCCAAATCTCATGATGCCTGAGAAGTCATTTCCCTTACCAAAGCACGTCTTTTTGCAACACACCAAAATTATATCTTTGATTTTCATGATACAGTATTTAATGCTGCTATAGGTGACAACGCAGTACACTTGATAGTTGCCAAAAAAGAGCAGTTGTTGCATATTACTGCTCTGTGACTCTCGATTAAAAGGTGGTAGATCCTTCTGGTTTGCTTTGGAGAACCATGTGTATTTTCAAAATCCAAAATACCCCATTCACTTTACAAAGACTTTTTCCAAACCACATAGCATGAACACATGCAGTTTGTTCACAACAGACTGAGGTGCAGTAGCCAATATATTAGCATCTTAGCATTACAATAACAAAATGCATCCATTTATAAGGAAATACATTATTTCTCTGCAAATGAGGGAATTGGAAACCTTGTGCAAAATAGTAAATCATTCATACACATGCTTCGTAAGTTTAAAACCAGAGTGTTTTTTAAAGACAATAAACTAGAACATTATTATCTGTGACTGACGAGCTAAATACAATCATTTAGAAAACCACAAGGAGGGAAGGAGAGACAGAAAGAAAACAAAAGCTCGCTTACAACACCAGCTTAGTTCAAGGCCAAATGCCTTTATCACAAGTGCAGTCCTCACTCAGGCAGTGATTTTACTGCCCTGTTAAGTTATCACAACCCAGAAGAAGTATGTCAGAAGATAGTTCAGATGTTGCCAGGTGTTTGCACTGTAATTTAGCAGCTTTCTGTATAATTGCAAGCATAAATCTAAACATAATTACACAGCTGAAAGTGTTAAATGTTGTTAATTAAAGCAACAGGTGTCTAACTTATTTACACTAATAATTATGAAAACTTCTAAATTCTACAGAACGAGACCTAAAAATTATGGCATCCTGTAAAACTTAATAAGTAACTGATCTTAGAGTACAAAAGTTCCGATAGGCCAGATTTTCATATATATATATGCAAGCACTTCTTATCAAAGTGAAATGGTGTAAATGGGACATTAGTGTAATAGAAATTCCACCCTTATAGGTGAATTCTAAAATTCTGTAGAAAAGTCACCAATCACTACAAAATGCTGAACTTCTTTGAACAGTGGTTTTGTGAGAAATACTTTTATTATATCAGGTGCAGACTGACCTTCCTTGGTACATTTATTGATGCACACTCTATTTATTACAGTCTTATTTTTGCAAGAGAATTTTTAATTTAACTTTTGAAGTATGATGTTAAAAAGAAAATCTTACTTTTTGTTGTTACAACTGTAATGTCCAACAGCCATCCAGAACGCAATTAACATTAGTTCACTTGCACAGAGCAGAATGATTAAAAAAAAAAAAAAAAAAGAAAAAAAAAGGAGAAGAAAAAAAAAAGCTTTCGTGATCCAACTCATTGAAACCAGATACGAGATATGGCTCTGGTAGCTGGAATTAAAATTTTGTTCATAGCTGACACCCAATACGGGCCAGATAAGTCCAGCAGTTTGGCCGATTTCCTTCTATGACACCAAAGCAGAACAGTTTGGATAATAGTTTATTGGCTTCATTCACAAGAACAATGCAGCCATCCAGAATTCTCTCCACATCCTCAAGTTAAAGCATGTGTGAAGTTTTAATGCTTCTTTTACTTACAAAAAGGCTCTTTGAGTACGGGGTAGTCGCAGTAAAAGAATACTAGAACTAAAAAGCATTTGCTAAGGAATAATTTCTCAGGGCCTCTGATCTACAGATGACATGGCTACAGTGATGTTCTGCCAACAATGAACAAGGGGCTCCCTGAATATTTTCTATCCTGATAAAGCCCCTTGATCTCAAATGGATTTTGGATGACATCTCCAAGTCCCGTGGCTCTCCCACTGTGAAGTTACTCCATGAAAATTGAGGGTTCCCTTAACTCTCACACTGTAGCTGATTTCCATACTGTTTCCTAAGTGCCCATCTCACATGCTCCTGTTACCTAATGGTTTACAAAGATTCTGCAGCTCCTCTAGAATCCTGTGTTCAGACAGGCAATGTGATCACCAGCCAGCAGAGCTCTCTAGATAAGTGGGTCAGACCTGCTGTGATGACAGAACAGCATAACATAATCCCATAGGAAACTATCAGCAGCATCAACAGGTGTAAGGACAATACACTGTGCAAGGGCTACATGTGCTAAGTACAACAAACTCCAGTTGATTAATAGCCACTTTTTCAACTAGCACAGCAAAAATCTGATAGAACTGATAATAGATGTGCCCCACGGAAGGGAACACTGCTGACAGAATTTTGAGAGTAAAATTGTAGTTAAGTCTCCATGAATGTCTCACACATTTTCTATTCAAGTCTTTGAATATGCAAGAACTCTTTGTTTTTCCACCAACATATCATGCTTTGTGTTGTTTCCATTTACTTCAGAGGATTCCCTAGGGTTTGCAATCCAAAGAAATACAGGCATGTATTCAGAGAAGGAGGGAACATAACGTCTGATTCTCATTCTAAATGAGACAGCTTCCAGGAGTCAGAGGCAGCATGTAGCTCTCCTTGCCTGGCTGTAAGAACTGAAGCAAGCACTGAAATGTGTGAATATTATTGTAACACTTAGGATGACATAGGCCAGCTAGAATCATACCAAGTGAAGCACTAAATTTTATTGCCCAGTATGTGAAAAGCCATAATCTCCCACAAACGCTTTTACAGTTTGGCATTGAAGCAAAATTAACAACAAAGTAGAGACCACTTTCTTCTGGCATTCATTTAGCTAAAAATTCATCCTGTGCATTTTTGTGTATCTATGGGATGCCTTTGTTCTATTAGCATGCTAATCTTATACTTCTCTTCCAGTTGTTTCACCTCCCTAAGTTATGTAAGTGTTGTTTTGGAACTATATCTCCGGAGTATGGCCATCTGCTTCAGGATTTCCATGAATTCTTTGTAGATTCTGATTTTCAGAGAAATACTTTCGTAGACATGAAGAAAAAGGATATTCAAACACCACTGTAAAGATAGGTAGACTGTAATTCAATATTTGAATGTGGCACTCACTTCTCCCAGATCCTCACAACTCCACATATGCTATCTCAGATGAACATGCATAACTTCTAATGCAAAGCTTATTATTCAGCTTGATCTCAGGGACCCTGAGCACCCCTGATCTTAAGCTCAGTCAGAATCCAATTTGGGCCATCATAAAATTACTAACCATCCAAGGAGACATGGTACTACAGAAAGTATGCATCAAATGAAATAAAAATACCATTACTCCACCCAATAAATCCATCTTTGTATGTCTGCCCAGCTACTACACAAAGCTTAGTTGTTTTTTTTTTTTTTGAGACTGTGTCTATACTATCTAAACTCTTAGATTCGTCTATCACTGAATCAGATTACAACTTGGTATGCAGATACCTCTTTCCTATTGATGGTTACATCCACTCCTTAAAACCCACATTGGAGGGTTAGCAGTACAGAAGGTTAATGCTTTACATACACCATGATAAACGCATGGATCCCTCCTAGCACAAAAAGATAGAGTTCAAAAAAAGATTAAAGTGTTTACCCTTTAATAACCCTGTAAGCGCACGCAGTGGTAGTGATAAAAGAAAAGTGTCAACTGTACTTAGCACTAATGAGCAGGAGAAAAGAGCACTAAAGCTGGACCAGGTAGCCTCAAGGTGATAACCCAGAGTCAAAAGTGTCCTGGAAGGGTGCAAGGCCAGGCTAATATCTTTTAGGCACAGCTGAGCTGAGGCACAGATGAAAAGCCTTCAATAGGAAAAGGATGTGGTGAGTGGTATCATAACCTCCACAGGAGACCACTGGCTACTGACAGTGCTGGGGTCCTGCAGAGACCTCCCAGGCTAAATGGAAAGAAAATGGCTCAAAAATGCCTTTTACATGTCCCTCCCGAATGGCACTATGGATTCTTTAGGTGGATCCTACCTGGACTTTGGCTATACCTCTGTGATTTTGTGAAATAAGGGTTACAAGTCCGCATGGACAATAAGAACAAGACAGAGAATAAAGCTCTAAAGAGAGGGAAAAAAAATTAGTGACTGCTAGACACGTTTCAAAAAGTCTGCACAGAAGCTGAGCATGCAGTAAGCTTTATAACTGCAGCATGTCTCTGTATTAACAAATATGGGGAAGTAACCCCTATTTTTTAAAAATGCCATAAAAGGTATCCATTTTTTTTTTTACTCCATACATGAGTAATGGCTTGATCATTTAGCACCCATGAGTCATAAGTTTTCTCTTGTAAATAGGATAAGATCAAATCCCATGGCAACATGTTCAGTCATATTTAAGCCTTAATTGTGCATTTTTACCCTTTCTTCCTCTGCCTTCCACCTTTGGAGGATTTTCTTCCCTGTGCTGTTTGCTAACTTATGATGGCTCACTTTCATTCATCTACAACATGTCGAAACACAGAATCTGATTTTTTAAGCAGGTCCACAAGGAAGTTAGAAAAAACAACAACAACAACAGTGAACAGAACAAAACCACCAAAACTCCTTCACTGGTATGCAGAGATTCAAAATGTTCACTGTCTCACTGAATTTGTATGCAATAATGTTCCCCGTTGACACAGACTTGGAAACACTGACATGTCAAATCTATTTGTTTTTTGTTGTTGCCACTATCTCCCATCCCTATCCTTGATCAAGGGAAGAAAAAAGAATTGCTGGTAGGCTTTAATCATGAAGTACACACAGGCTACTAGTGAGATACTCTGTGTCTGGAAGGTAATAAAAAAATCTTGAGAAAAAATATTATAGATTTCGTTCCTCCCTTGTTATCTCTGTGCTTTGGGGAAGAACAAGCAACAGCCACATTTTTCAATGCCATTTGAGCAGGGCTGAACACACAAATCCCATTATTGTTAATGGGATTTCTGCACATAATTCTGAATACTTTGAACACTCTCCCGTGAAGTTTCTCCCAACCCCTCAAGAAGCAGGAACAATTCCACTTTATTTAAACATAATCTCACTGACAGGTAATTTTGTGACACAAAATTTATTGCTGGCTTGTCCTTTGAGGGCATGTTTCACCATTAATGTTTCCTTTTAAAAACTCGAGCATACATTAAATGCTCATACCAAGCTTCCTGGTGTTTTCCTTGGAAAATCTTGCTTTTTGTGGTATTTTGCATTATCCAAATCCCTCTTTACTTCCCCCTCCTCTTCTTTGAATACTCAGGACACCCTTGAAAATGAAATATTTGATCTCCAAAGACCCCACTGGTAAAATATTTTTTTAAATAAACCCTTTACAGTATTCACCTATTACCTCAGACATTCATGTGGTATAAATTTTAAATAAACGTCTACCAGCTCGCAATTGATCAAGTGAGCTAGAGGCCATGAATTTAACATGACTCTTCCTGCGGGCCGCCTCTTACAACCTACCATTTGCCACAAGACTTCAATGCAGTCATTAACAAAAAGGGCCACAGGGCTCACGGTCCTACAGGCTAAAAGGCTATCTTGGAAAGCAAGACACTCTGCTTTGGCTTTCGGCCCTTCTGTAACACAAGTGGCTTTAGCTCATGTGCATTTATGTCAGTGAGTCATTCGGAGATCTCAGACATACCTTTGAGATGGTGAATTGCTGAAACAGGTCATGCTATCAATTAACATGAAAAACAAAGTAATTTCCTACACACGAGCAAGCTACGGGACTGGAAGAAGGAAATTAAAACCGCCATTAAGTCACATGGCCCAAAAAGACTTGAGCACAGCTATTGCACGGATCACAGTCATAACACATTAGAAATGCACAAGCTAGGACTTGAACAGTGAGGCCTAACATACATCATCATTACCTTAGAGGGAAGGCTCTCGAGCTCTAATAAGAAAAGTATCTGATGAGATGAAAAGTTAAGAATAGGACCTACGTAGCTAACTTAAAATACTTGGGGTGTTCTCATGGCCGCAGTGCTGGGAGGGGTTTCAACGAGTAAGGCTTGCACTATCATTCTGCCAAGGATGCCCAGCGCTACTCTGAGGCAAAATAACTAAAATCGACATATGGTGACTGACTAAAACCCTACAATCTCCACTTCAAGAGACTTCCTCCTGCTCTTCCTGAGGCTTTACGCCACTGTGGCTCCTAATGAGAGGTTTGCTTAATTGCTATCAGCACTCTCAGTTTTAAAAATATAAATTTTGCATGAAGGATTATTATTAATAGCATTGAGAAATTGCTCAGGGGCACAAGCCACTAATGAGTTCAACACTGCATAAACAACTGACAAAAGGCAGTGAGGTGAGTTAAGTGTACAGTGTCACAGCAAAGGACTTCACCTACAGAGAGAACAGCTCAACAAACAATACAGGAAAATGAATTTCTCTTACATCTCCCAGGAAAGAGCAGAAAACAATACTCCCTTCAGCAGAGCACAGTTAGACATAAATAGTCCAATTTTCTGGAGTATAAGCAGGACCCTCATCAGTTCAAAAGCCTCATTTCCCCATCGCCAGCCTCTCTTAAAAAAAACAAACAGATCTGGCAGCTGAGCTGCAGTCCTGCCCATGGGGTTCCCTGGCTCTTCACCCCGCTGGTGTGCATTACTTCTCTGCAAGACTTGGAGGACAGCTCTGGTGTAATTCTACCTTAGTGTCTCTATTCCTGCTCTCTGGAGACCACTGGATATATCCTCCAGGCAAAGTATGATGCGGGTCAAAAAAGCAGCAATTAAGGATGGAAGAACAGTTTTATATGTTTGCTGCTGGGACTCACAACTCTGCTGATCGCCTGATAAACAGCTGCACCTCCTGACTACCAGAGATACCCATCTAAGCATTGTATGGCAAATCTCACACTGGGCATCAGAGTTAGATACTGTTGATTTTATTAGACAGAAGTCAAGTGAAAATCTTCCACCAGCAGAAATGCAAACAAGACTAAGCCCACCATTTATTAGAAAGACATAACACTGAATAAACAAGTAAAATACAAGATGTTTCATTACAAGGTGTTTTCTCCCTTGTGGAAATAAGCATTTCCAGATTCAAACACAGTGCAGTAACATGCATTTCTGTAGTAAATACCATCTGAGGATCTTAACTGCAGCCTGCTGGCAAACCTGCTTTCCAGAAATCATTGCCTTTCCCATTTCAAGGGCGTCCTAAAAGGCTGACTCCAGAAAATCACACAGTATTTCCATTCTATATCATCTTGATCGCCTCCATCATCACCGCAAAGCTATTAGCGTGTGCACGCACATGCAAAAGCACACCAGCACACACACGTGCATAGGAATAACTGGGGCAATGGAAAATACGTTCCATCTTCGCTCACTTATTCCACACACAAGCTAATTTCTAAACCACAGGGGAGCAAATGTTTTCTAAAGCCCTCTTATCCTACAACTAAATACCCTTGCTAACGAAGAGTTAGCAGCGCAGCCGTCACTATCAAAAGCACTAACTCTGAGATTAGTAGCAGTTGGCGACTCAGTCACCCATTTTTCATTTTAAGCAAACCTTTTTAAGACTGCACTCTTATTTTCAGGAGGACTATAAATGCACTTCTCATGTTTTTATTTTATTTATTCTACCCCGGGGACTTTGTTCCCTCTTCACTAGCAATAAATTTTTCTTTAAATCTTTTTTTTGGTACTAATATATTTTAAAACAAATCAGACAAGGGGAGCAAAAACACAGGCCTCCTCTCCAAACCGTTTGGCACAGTGTCACCACTCCACGGTGTTTGTAATCGAGCTGTGGTCACCAAGCAGAGCACTAATGACCTCTGCAAAAAGCAAAGCTCCATGTGTCAAAACAGGGCTCTCAGCCCCCGCTCCGTTCCCCCCACCTTGTTCACAGGACCACCATCCCCTTACCAGGCTGACACTCTCCACCGTATAAATTAGTGAAGATGAAGGGAAGACAGAAAGACAGACAGACAGAAAGAGACACTACGGCAGCTTTTAGAGTCGTTGCTGTAAAGGATTTATCTGAAGGTCTGAAGGGACAGCACTCAGGCCTTGACAGAATGAGTTACTGCAGTTGGATGGGGAAGGAGGAGGAGGAGGGAGAGCAGCCTGGGAGGAGAAAACCTCCAAAGTCTCGTGTCTGAAATGCTCTTGGAATATTTCCAGTTAGCAGTTCAGAACAATGTTGACATTTAGCCTTTTCCTAATCGGCGGTGACCATCACCCAGGGCAGAGATTCCTGCAGTATGACGGAGCGTGGCCACAGCCAGCCCTGGCATCCTCCTCCCGCTGCATTGCCACCCCCTGCCCCTGGCCATCGCCACCAGGGCACCCGCATCCCACTCTCCAGCTTAAGACCCACAGCCACAGCTGTGGACTGGGGTCACCCAGGTGTCAGCTCTACTGCACAAAGCCAGTAACCCTGCAGGACTGCCCCAGTGAGGATTACAGGACAAAAGGAGAAAACTGGCATTTTGACACAGGTTATGTTTAAAGTCCAATAGTTGCCGTAAACCCAAATAACCCATATAGCAACCAATGCCTTAAAGACTGTTAATTCAGGTACAGAATGTTTCCGTGACAGAAGTGTTGTTGCAGAAATCTGCTGTTTTACTTACTAACCAGTTTCTGATTTGAGACAGAAGAAAGGAAAAAAAATAAAGAAAAAAAGGCAGACTTGCAGGAAATATACTATTTAATTGCTATTAGAACTGTTCCCATTATTTACAAGTCAATTCTATGCTCTCAGACCTCTGACAAGCCATGTTGCTTGCTATACAGATCGGAGCCGCATCGTGTTTCGTCCATCATCACAGAGCAAAACAACCAGTCTGGCACAAGCTGGGCCTAAGCTGCTGTCAGTTCACAAACATCAGGTCTGGAAAAGGTCAGAGACTGCCGGGGCTGGGGCTGGCAGGACGAGATACAGCGTGCTGCACTGCGCCAGCCTGACCCAGCTATCAGGAGAGCAAGGACAGCAGAGGGGAGGAAAGCACTGCCTGCACAGGGCACGATGCTCTGCAGCAGCTGTGTGCCATCGCAGACACCTGGGTGCACATCCCACTAGCATGGCCAAGGGATTTTTCTATCGTTACATAAAGGGAGGTAGTAAGCAGCTGCCTGACTTAAATTCAGTTCCCTTGTCACAATAATTTTAACTTCATTGTATTTGCTTGTGTGGAAGTACTTCCTCATCAAATAATGTAAATAGAGGACTAGAGTTGTGGTTCAGTAGACTTAAGTACAATCATTTTCAGAACTTATTTAGTAATATAGTCAATTCTATGTGAAATTGATACATTTCTTTTAATTGCCAAATATCTCTCAAGAATATACTTCAATTTAGTCTTTTGAAAGACCTGAGGCCATGACACTAATCACGAGGCAGCCTGCACATCTTGCGTTCTTGCTAAACAGTAGGGTGTAGCTTTGAGCTTAAATGAGTTCAGCTTGGGCTTCACCAAGAGCACGTAAGCCATGCTGCACAGCCAGCAAAACTAGCTAATGGGTAAAGTTGGCACATCCCAAAGTGTTTTCAGTGTACTGAGACTGACGTAGCCTATTTCAGCTGCATCGGACCTGCACACGGACCTGCCTCTGGGAAAGGCTGGAGAGAAAAAGACTCCATGAGACAAATTTGTTGTGACCTCAAAAATAATTCAAGCTTAAATCTTACAACATTTTACCTGCTCCCCCTTTTCTGACAAATTTCCGCCTGTAACAAAACTCTCTTGAAGTTTTCACCAACATTTTGACAAGCAAGGTATGAAGCAAAGAGAATAGGTTCCGTCACAGATATTGTGGCAAAACAGTGGGCACAGTTAAGATCAGAGAAGCAGTGTTAAATAGACAGTGGAAGTGAACAGGGGAGAATGAAGTGCTGTGGTGGCTTAGTCTCAATCTTCAGACACAGGTCTTGACATGCACCACACATGCCAGTCCTTGACCTGACCTTTGGGGAAGGGAGAGAGTAGATTTGAAACATGACGCAAGCAGAAGAAATCAGCTATGGTGAATTTAGTGACAGTTCAAAAGTAATTCTCTGGCGTAACCTTTTTTTTTTTTTTTTTTTTTAATATTTTCTTCTGTTCCCAAATTGGGTAGCATTTATTAAAATCATTTATTAAATTTTCCAGAATTGATCTTCCTTTTTTTTTAAATAAACAAACAATTCACCTTCGTTGTGATTCGTTGCAATAACACGTAGTTTAATATCAATATTCTCATCCCTTCTGACTTTCATATTTATCACCTTTAAAGAAGCAACAAGAATAAAAGGGGAGGAGGGAGGAAAAGAATGTTAAAGGTGCTTGGAAGGAATCAACGTCCTGATTCCAGCTAAAGAGGAAGGGCAGGCAAGAATGGAGAGGAAAAGCAGAGGGGGCTCGGGGAAATCTGCATAGGAGAAGAGGAAGAAGTGTCAGAAAATCTCTATGCTCCTGTGTCAGGATTGATAAACAGTGTTCTCAATCGGTGACATAGCCCAGAAAATCCTGTGCTGATTTGGTTCTCACAGAGCACATTCTGAATAAAAGACCAAAAAGAGAATGCTGCAAAAAAGATTGCTGTGATCTTTCTAACAAAACAGGCAACTACAGAAAAACTGATTTAATTCAGCACAAAATATTCTTTAAAGGCGCAGTCCCTCATAAAATGCATGTGCCATTCCTCATCTTCCACAAAAATGGACATTTTGGGTAAATGTGTCTGTTGTGACTTTTTCTGCAAAATGCTTGTGTGCAAATACTACATATCAAGGATGTAGTATGTAATGGAGATGTCTTAGTTATGCTGAAAAGTTTTGCTAACAGCTTCACTGGGACTAAGAACCAGTTGAAGATGATGGCTTCCAAATCATTTCTTCAACATTATGCTGAGATATTTATTAGGCCTACGTTCGTTATTCTCCAAACTCTTCCTATGAGTTTCAACAACACATACGTTCACTAAAAAGAAGCATTCATTTATATCACAGCCAAGTTTGTTGTACTTCATATATTATGACGTGAACATATGGGACTTTGCTTTCCAAGACTTTTCCGAAGTTAAGACGTGGAAGTCTTTCACTGTGCGTTTGCTAGCAGGCCATTCCTTCCTCCCACCCATCCCCAAAGGCCCTATGACTCTCATAGCACATTCCCTCAGCCCAGGAGGGCTGGACGCAGGTCCCCGGCAGCCTGCCAGTGCCAGCATGTCGGCCAGACACGTCCCTCCCTGCCCAAAGGGGCAGAGTGTGCTTACTGACACGCTAGCTGTGCCAGGGCGAGGATTAGTTACCAGTATTTTTTTTCTTTGAAAGAGCACGTTTTAAAGCAGGGTCACCATCTTTTCCATTCTATCATCTCCAGTGGGTTGAGAACTGTTTAGCTGTGGCAGGCAAGAGCAACGAGAATTACCCAAATTTGCTTTCAAGCTGATGCAGACAGGTAGTTGACAATAGCTCCCATTATTTTCTTTTCTTAATGTCTCCAATGGCAATTTACCACTTTTGGAGACAAATAATATATATATATACATCCTGTGCTTACAGTTACATCAATAATTAAGAGTCACCAGCATTTGTATCACAAATAGAAGTCTCCCTGTTTTCCTTTACATATAGGTAATTCCTGGTGAAATCAGGCATCCTTAGGTGGCAGCTGCCACCTAAGAGGGGAGCAAACCCAGGTACTTCACTGGATGGCCCACACCAAAACTACAGACTGATTTTCTGACATCTCAGAGACACGTCATTCTATCTATTTACTCTGCCATTCTTCTATAATAGTTTATTAGGTTCTGCCACCTGCTTAAAAGATCTAAGAAGCCACACAGCAGAGCTGGAAAGTAACCACAGTACAGAGAGGATCGAATAGAATACTGCCACAGTCATAAGATCTTTTCTTCCTCCCACTATCTTCTGTTGAGTTTGAATGACTATGAGCCTCACAGTGTTTTCAGTTCTTAGAATAGTGGCTCTGGAAAAAAAGTGACTTTAATGCTTCATTTAAAAAGAAAACTGACATTACTAGCCCTCATAGACACAGAAAACCTTAGCAGCATGGCTTGAAAACATGTCCTGGCATACTCCCACAAGATCAAAAAACAGATGTCAAACAGAAAAGGACACCTATTAACATTTTTATTAACATTTGCGCCTTATTCTAGATTACAGTAGTATTACTGTATTCTACAGTAAAGTATTAGGCTTCACTTTTTTCTCATTCTGGTTAATTATTTCTACCACAGTAGCCATAAAAGACTCTATATCAAGACTCCATTCTTTTCAAAATGCTCAGAAAACGAGTTTATCAAGAGAAGTACAAGCCTACAATTCCCTCCCTCGTGTTCAACTTTATTATCACATGCTTTCTTCTATCTCTTTAGAAGGTATTGATTCATTCATCATATAGTGCATGTTTTCCTTGTTTTCTCCAGACTGGGTTATGCAAACTGTCTTATTGGCAGATAGAATCTGAGGAAGCTTTCCATCCTAACTCCTTTCATTAATGGAAAGTTATGAAATACTGCCAGTGTTCGTAGTGCTTGTGCAACAGATGTAAAACGAAAGTAATGCACTTAACCACTCTCCTTCCATGGGACAAGTTGAATTTGCAGTATGTAAAAGTGACTCTACCACTGCGAATTTTGGAGGCATATCCATGCAGAGTATTTAAATTAGACAAAGTGTTTTAAAAAAGAAGAGATAAGATTTTCCATGTAGATCAACAGGAACTCCCTCTATCTTTCCTGAGTGGAAAGTCTTCAGTGAATTCCATGGCCTTTAGTGGACAGTCTGTGATGGTCTCAAGGGGTAGCTGGAAAGGTGTTTAGAGACTATGGGAAGGCACTGCATATGCTCACATCAGCAAACACTAGACTGTCCAGCAGCCCTTCAAAGTAAAACCTTTGTAAAATAACTTCCACCTGGTGCACTTTCTCAGCTAGTAGAACAGACTGCTCCAAGAACACTTCATGCCTTTTTCATTTTTAACAACCTATTAACAACAGATGAAGACTAACACCCTGCAAACAATTAATGCAGCCCAAGGCCTAACCAGAAAATCATTATTTCCAAGAAGTTCTATTGACAGAAAGGCTGCAGCAACCTTTCAAAGCTGCACCCACATCCGAACAACAATAATAAAACTGTGTGCTATTTTTCTTACCCCATAAAGTTGTCATCTCAGCATAGCTGAACATTTTAGCCCATAAACATCCTTATGCATGAAGGTTATCAAAGAGGTCACTGAGAAGCAGCTCTCAAATTATCTAGAGTATTATCTAGAGTCCTCAGATTTCCTGGAGCCCTTTCCATCTGGTTTAAGACGTGGTTATGTTACAAAGACACAGCTATTTCTTGGCCATTGCTGGTTTCCCTGATTTATTAGCTTATGCTAATGGATAAAGGCTAAGTGTTCAATCTAATCTGACCTTTCAGGCATGCTGGCTGTCAGACTGCCTTTGCTCCTTGCTCGGTCTATTTTACTGGGTGTCCCTCCAGGAAACTGTAGCAATATAAGGAGAGTAGATTACCTCCAAGGAACAAGCTTTTACTGCGCCCTCCTTGACTTCCAGTATTAGAGATGGAATACCAGGCTGCCTATTCTGGGAACAAGATCAAGCATGCTGTGCCAATGGGTACTGTCCCAACCTCCTCCCAGTAGGCATCCTTTCAAAGGTGCCCTTGGTTGGACAGGTAATGGCCTGCACAGCATTTACACTACCTTGAGAACCTTCTTTAGCACCTACTTATTTTTCATGCCAGCTTCTAGCTCAGTGACTGCCAGCCTCTCCATTCTTGCTTTCTTGAGGACTGCTAAAACAACTCGTCCACACCATCACCTTCTCCTTTGCTTACTGCAGATTCACAGAGGCTCTGTGATGAAGTTTTTGCTCAAATTAAAACTGGCATTACAAAAAATACGATGTCTTTAAGTATTCAAAAATGAAGCTGTGAAGGAAGGTATCTCTAAGGATCAGTTTTCCCCATTTAAAAGCAGTGTATTCCCAGATTCCAGGTCGCTTAAAGACAGCCAAGCGTCTGCACCTCATCAGCAAACAATGGAAAAGAATCACGTAGCAGGATCCTGCCCAGTGCACATTTATTTAACCCTTAGTCACCACTGCTCTCTTCTCACTAGGCATCCTCTCTTCTAAAATAGTTACTGGGATTGCTTGTGCCAGAGAGTAAATTTTATTAATAGTTTCTCTGTTTATTGTCAGAGTCACTTAGTTGCACACTCATCTCTGGGCCAGCAGGTCAAGGAGTTCAAGTTCCCTACCAAGACTTGGAGTGAATCTAAGTGCTGACTAGGCACATTAGGCTTGAGAGGGAGGGAATATTCTGCACCAGCATGGACCCTGGCTTTTCAGTGAAGTCTGTTGTCTTCTCAACTTCTTCCCCAAATATATTTCAAATAGAAATTTCTGAACCTCTTCTGCATTAAGTTTTCTGGAGGCAGAGAGTATAGACCTGGCTCTCTGAGCAGCCCTCCCTACTTCCCCGAGGGTCTCTAAAATCTTGTGTCTGCCTGCCCATGACTGCTGCATGTATTACAACACTAGGAATGAAATGCTGCTTTGTTAAGCAGACGTTATTTCTTTAAAGTTTGGTGAAAGGACAAAGCAAAAGAAAGAAGAATAAAAATGAAAAGAAATAGCTAGGTTGAGGCAAACACATTACCTGACAGCTTAGTTTGGATTCTGTGTACATGTAAGCTCTGCAGTAAGTTGAATGTGATGGGTATAAATTCAAACGTTGAGAATTGCACTTTGCTCCTTTCAAACAAGAGAAAGATATCCATCTGCACACACCACGCCAAGCACCAGCTCCTGAGGTGGAAGAGCAACAAGGCTCACTCTCCATTGCTGCCCAGAAGGAAAGTACGCTCTGCCCCTGTGTCCCTCCTGAGGGATGGGCAGGAGGTATAGCTTTAAGCATCATGGAGCACATGACCCCTCCATGGCAGGTACAGGGACTGAGCCATTGCCTCAGACTAGCAGTAAGTAAATAGATTTGTGGTGGGAGAAGGAAAGAATGAGGAGGCCAAACTTCTTTCCATAGTTTGGAGTGATTACCAAAGTGTCTAATAAAGGGGAAAGAAATGAAAGGGAAAGAAACTGAAAAAGATGTTTTCTTTGGGCTTTCCCTGGATCTGACCCTTCATCTTTGCTAAGTGGAAACTTTAGGAATCAAACTCAGCCTTTCACCCATCACTTCCCTGCACTCAGAGAAAGCAGCAGATGGGTAAGAATGGAAAAGCGCTCATGCTCAAGTGTTTCCAAATGTTTC
>PPHD01001914.1:0-39068 GCA_002909625.1 Bambusicola thoracicus
CAGTTTTTTTTTTTTTTTTTTTTTTAGTGGTGAGAAATGTTATGTTTTTATCATTGTGCGTTGTGGTGCTTTCCTGCAGAAAGTGCTGTTGTTATCAATAGATAAAGGATTAGAAATGATATTGTCCCAAACCCATCCAATCTCACCTAAGTGGATCTTGTGAAATGGAAGCAAGGTCTATTCTGATGTTCTATTCTTTAGTTTTTTGAGCTTTTGTAAATAAGGTATTGTAGAGCCGAAGTTGACATTTTGTAATGCTGTTTATTTTGATGATTGTTTCCTGTTCACCAGCTTCATTCGATTATTAAGTAGTAGGCATGAGGGGGAAGTTTTTACTAGAAGGGCTTTGAGCCTTGTCTTTCTGTAGGAATCGATGGTATCTGTGTAAGTATGTGGTCTCTGGTATCATTGCTTGTCTGTAAGTTCTGCTACAACAGAACTGATGCACTGATTTCCCTCCATGCTTCATTCGGTATAAGGTTTTTTGATCTATCCATTTGGGAATTCTTAATAAAACATGCAGAGTAAGTGAACTGTGGTTTCAAAACAAGTACCGCACTAAGATAGAAAACATGTCAAGATGAAAATGACTTCTCTTATGACAAGTACTTGATCCTGCGGACCTTCAAGAGCTGGCTGTGCTGTTCTTGTTTTGTGACTGTTCCATTGCTGAGATGTTTTGAGTTTTCCTACCTTAAAATTATGCCCTTCCAAAAATACGGTTTGTAAATACAAGAAAAAAAATGAGTCAAGGCACTCTTCTTTTGACAGCCTTTTACAGAAGTGCTGCCCCCTCAGTTCTCCCACCTCTGTTTCTCAGGGCTGTGCACTTTGATTCTGTTAAAAAGTGTGGGCAAATACAATTATGTTTCTCAAAGCTGGTGACCACAGTTCCTATTTAAAGGGCTTTTAAAGATTCTTTGAAAGCTTTGAAAAGTGGAGAAATATCTGACTTGGAGCATCTATTCTTTTCAAGATCCAAGTTAAAGGAAAGACTGTTGTTTTGAACACTAAGTTTTTAGTATTGGTACTTACTGATTTTTTTTTTATGTATTTCTATTTATATTTCAGTAATACGCAGAGTTTCAGATCTGTGGGAAGAATCTCTGTTAAAAAGATACATAGGAGAACCTGCCTGTATATATGTGCGTGTACACATCTCCACGTAGTACATAACTAAAACAAGTCACTGACCTTTACCTTTCTGGGTAGAACCTTTGTCATATGACTGTTTTTGAGACATGTGTGTCCTTACGTGAAGACAGACATACATTTTCACAAGTGTTATCTCTGAGATCGCAAGAAGCAAATGTGGATTTAACAGTGAGAACAAGGAAGCTCTGTGCCATAGGTACCAGTGTCAGCATTAGATAATTGGGAAATTGTGGACAGTACTGCAGACAGACGTTTACAGTTAACGAAGAAATACATTCAGCCTAATTTAACTCAGTGTGAATGACTCGGCATAGGTGCAATTTTCCTTGGTTGTTCTTTATGGTGTCAGACTTTCTTCTCACTGCTGAAGCATGGCAAGAAACGTAGTAGCTTGCAGTTGATATCAGAGAATTTCAAGGTTGATGAATGAAGTGTTCTCTCTTTCACTACTTTAAAGAACTTCAGCTCTGTGAAGTGGATGGAGAATTAAGTTTTACTGATGGTAAGGAACTCACAAAGAATAACGGTTGCTAATGATCTCTGCTGTATGCAGGATGGTAAAAATACTGCACAGGTTACAGTAGTACAATAAAGTGTGGAACTGAAAAGCATGTAGCTGAAAGCCAGAAGACGTGAAGTACATTGGAGAAAGGAGTGTGAGAACTTATTTCATTCCAAACCCTTATATGAAAATATTAGGCACAATTAACTTGATTTCTGCAGTTTTCAATTACATGGTTACATGAAGATACTTCTAGCTCTGTATCCTGATCAGGGCAAGTCTTGAGAGCCAGACTGTAGGCTCAGCTGTGCCATAAACAAAACTACACAGATGCTGTAACAACAGCCTTTGCAGTTAGTAGAATTAGTTAGGGGGAAGGCTTTTCTAGTACAGGGCAGACAGCATTTGGCTGAATATTTTTGATTCCATGTCTAGGAAGAGAAAAGCAAATTTAAACATAGAATAAGACATTTTAAGAACACTTTAAATCATTTTAGTATTTAGGGTAAGAGATAGCAGACAGCTCTTCGTTATTTCTGAAGGCCAATACTACCTACATGAAAGAAAATAATACAAAGAGCACAAAAACATCAACAGATAGCTCAAACCTTACAATTTTTACTGAAATTGATGGTGTTTTCTTGGCTGTCTCTCTTCATATGTGCCTGAAAAGCATCCTTCACTTATCGCATCCTGATTTGTAGTGCTGTACAGCAACACTGGGGACATATTTGAAAGAATATGAAGATTAGTATTGAAATTAAATTGATAGCAACTGTAAATTTTAATTTTGGAATTTAAAATTTGGGTCTTAAAATGACTTTTCAATTGTATAGAATGAGCTAAACACCACTTTCCTAGGCTAAACCAAATTCATGAACATTAGGAAACAATTTGATTAATGTAAATTGTGAATTTAGCATGTTCTTTGTTTACACATATAAAAAGTAAGGTGTCTATGAGAGGAAAAATAATCACACAGCTTTGATATGATGTCCAAGTGATTCAAATTATTTGTTGATTAAATTTACATTCAGAATAACTGATGGAAGTTTTACCAAGCACAAAATTTGGGATGTTCAGTACCGGTTAATTTCAACTCTGAGTTGACCTCCTGGCCAGATGCAAATAGGAGCAGTTCTGTTAATGGTAGTGGATCTACCTTTACATTATTAGGAGGTTTAGCCTGTTGACTTCAGAGAACTTACCCAGCAGCTTAAAGTTAAACACGTGCATGAGTCTTCATTAGGATCTGAATTGTAGTCATTACCTGTAGAGAGAGAAAATTGATTCATGATCTTGAAGTTCAGGTGGTGGAGCAGCTGTGTAATGTTGCATTCAATTCATTATAGTGGTGTGTCACCCTGGAATGTGAGTGTCTGTTAAACAACATGAATTATTAATACCAGTGAAATGTTCAAAGCTGCACAGACGTCATACAGGCTGGTGAGGTTGCACAAGAGTGGTGGATGCTGATGATAACTGCTGTACGACAGTCAGGGGTTTCATTCTTCATGTCTGTTACTTTCCCATCTCTCTCCTCTGGATGCACTCCATCTGCAGGGCTTCTTGTTAAACACACAGGTTTTGTTTTACCCTGTTAGTGATGGCCAACAGAGTCCCAGCCTGTTTGAGGCATCTTTTTGCTCACAGGTAATCCCAATGGGAGGAACAGCTGCAGCTTCACCACAGGTGCCTGTTCCTCTCTTTACTCCACTGGAAATACAAACAAATGGCTTTCCCTCCTCTTCTTACTCCAATGTAACCTTTTTTTTTCCCCCAAGGACTAGAACAGAAGTCAATATGTTTCAGAAGCTACTGTGTCTGGAATAATTATCAGGATGTCAGCTCTTCTGAATTGCTTCTTCCTTGTACCAAGGGTACTGACCTCAGTGCAAGCTGAGTTTTACATTGCAAACCTGTAAGGATTAGCGGGTAACTCATCTAGGACATCAGCTCTGTACTTTGTTAGGAGGAAAGTGCTGACAAAACTTCATGGGTGGTGTGCGCTGCTGGGCAGGGGTGAGGTGAGGCAAAGCTTCACCAAAGGGCTGCTCTGCAGGGCGCTGTAGGGCTGCCCAGTGCAGGCAGGCAGCTGGCTGACACACTGTGTGCTGCTTCAGGGCTGAGCTTGTCAGCTGAGTGGATGGGCCATAGGACACTGCAGGTCTCACAGTGATCTGTACTTATCCTGTTGTCTTCTCTAGTAGTGCTGCATGCCTCTGTGTAAGGCGTGCCACGTAACCAAAAGCCACCAAGATTTGTAGAGTGGGAAAGGGAGTGGGATTTAAAACCTGAAATGAGGCTTCATTTAGGCTGTTCTGTGTGGAACACCTAAACATAGAGTGCCTTTGCCTTGGAAAATACATTGAATTTTGGACTGCACCTAGAAAAGGAAGCAGTGAAGTGAAATGTTATCTGTCATGGAATTTTATATCGTTTAAATTCATGCAAATCTACTGTTCAGTAATGAAGTTCCTTCAGATTTAAGGGAAATCAAGATCCAGCCAGTGTGATTAATCTTGTGAATAAAAAGGTTTGGGATTACATTCTTTTCGTGACACTTCAGCAATATGCTCTTATAAAAGACACAGCAGGAGTTAGTCTTGAAGTCTCAGAATAACTCCTTTAGTGACAAAGCATTTATACATTTAAATTTTCGAAGAAAGTTGGCAACTCTTTTGTAGGTTCAATTTGCATCTGTCACTCACTTGTAGATGCAAATTTGAGTTACTTGCAGCTCTAATTACAATGCTTGATTGTCATCACAAAAGGTAGTAAGAGGTGAGACGATCAAGGTTTGTCCTGTCATTTGTTGTTAAAACAGGAGTGCAAATGTTATCATCAAAAAGCAAAGACAACCAGAGCTTTGCCCTGCTGATAAGCTCTACAAATAAGTACACTACACAAATGAAAGGAATTTACAGGGGAGAAATAAGGAAAGAAGGAAGCGTGTGGGGAAAGCAAGACAGTAATAGGAGATAATGTAAGGTGGATTATTTTGTCTGTTGCAATCAATTATGATGGCAGAGCTTTTTTTCAGTTAAGTTTTTCCATTAGACCCAGACACCCTTTGTACATCTAAAAATCATTTCTATAAGAAATTCTAGTTCTTTTCCTTCTGCTGACAGCTTTCTAATTTTCAAATGAAAGAAGTTATTATAATATTATTCATCAGATGACTATTGTGCTGCATCTTTCCAGTTTGTCATTGCCTTTAAAAGAAAAACTATGATATAGTTATGGTTTAATTTCAACAAATAAGACTTTGATTTTTTTTTTTAAATTCTCTTCAATAAAAGTGTTGAGGTCTGATGACTGCTAATTATAACTCATCATCGTTTTCTTTTAAATTATAAAACATAAGATAGGTAAAACACATCAATGTGCTTCAGCCAACATCAGATGGGTGGATAATTGAGCACTGATTTTGTTGCTGTTCACCTGGAGGGCTTATATTGCACAAAAAAGATAGCTCAAATAACAGAGGATTGGTTATTTTGTACTTGAATCTGAGCGGTGCCTAAAATGGCGAGGTGGCTTCACTTCAGATCTTTAATTTTGAATTAAACCAAAGAAATGAAGAAAAATAGTCAAGAAGTTGCTTATTTAAGATTAGATGTATGTCCTCAATCTTTTAACATGTGCACCAACAAATTCCATGGAGTTACAATCCACTCAGTGAATTATTCTAATAGCTGTGTTATTTCAGCAGTGTTCCATAATCTCACCTCTTTCCCTTTCTATTGAAGACACCTTCTCTCAAAGGATGGTTATTACTGTGGTGATTTCTAAATTGCTAGATCCAAAGAATCTACTTAACCTAATATAAAAGGTCCTTTATTTGTTCTGACTTTTCTCATTATTAAAGAACTGTTTGGCCCAAACAATAGCTATACACAAAAGAAGAGATGTATTAAGGTTAGGAGATTTGTTCTGTTGTTTTACCAAATGGTGTCAACTTACAGTATCACTTCTTGTGATGAACAGCTTTCCAAGGCCAAGAAGCTAATGACATCCCCAGCGTCCATTCCTCCCATGCGCATCTGGCCTAAAAGGCCACAGCTAATTTCTGCTGAATCAAGAATTTATAATCAGCTTTAATGTATTTGGGAGCTAAAGTACGTTAGTCCTTCATCAGAGGGAATGATAAGAAACAGTATTAGTATGGCTGGACTTTAATTATATCTGAGCACATAATTACTCTTCCGTTAACTGGGCAGGAGTTACAATAGCTCTTTCATTTTGAGCAAAGGAAAGCCACCTGCGAACATGCAGTGGTCAACTACAGAGATTCTTCTCCCTTTCTCTGTGAGGCAGAGAGAGAGAGAGAGAGAAAGAAGAAAACAGGTTTAATCTCTGACATCTTAAAAATAGCTCAGGTAGTCCCTTTGGAACAGCTATCTGGGTATGGTGTGTATTGCGGCATGATTATAAGGAAGATGGCTTGAATTTATGCCTTTTGCAGAAACTCAACTGTATAAATAATAAAATCAGTCTGTTTATTTTTAGTAGCTAATCGAAATAATGCTTCACTATACTGTGAAAATCATAGTATGGGATTGGTCCTTTGTGTTATTTGTTGAAGATTTGACTACATAAACTTAGAGGTCTTTTCCAACCTTAATGATTCTATGATATTTAATGCTCTGTGTAACTGTTGTTGAGATTTGGAACCATAAAGGCCAGATATGTGCATATTTTTTTTAAAGTAATACCAGTTGTGGTTTCATCCAGAAAAGAAATAGCCCCTTTCTGTGCAAGTTATTTGGAGAACTGTACGCTGTTTGCCTTTCCAGATACTACTTTATTCCTTTCTGGTGACCTTTAAAAAATTAATATAGAAACCATGTAAATGATTTGTGTGTGTGTATCTTCGGCTGTGCCTGGTTCTCCATTGCGGTTAAATGTAAAGCTCCAAGAATTCTAAGCTAATTCTTCTCTTACCTGAAAACCCACCATGAAATGACTATTCTTTGCATGCATCTTTTACTTTCTTTCGGAAGTAAGTTGCTGTGGTATGAGAGTAATGGGCAACAAGTCATTTGAATGTGTGTATTCAGATATGATCGTGGTATCTAGATGCCGTATATTGTAAGGATTACATTCGGGGTTTCTGTTAGGAAAAACTATTGTGCTCACTACAGAATGGTTGTTGCGGTTGTAACTATAAAAATGCTTAATTTCTCGTGTATAATTCTGGTGGTTCTGTATTTGGAATGAGTTTAAAGCTATACTTCTGACCAACTCAGTAATTGAGGTATTGAGTTTTGGTTCTCAGTAACATGGTCCAGCTCCTAAATTCGCAGCTAAAATCTCATGGTGCTTCATGGGTTGTTTCTGTTTCTCAAATCCATGCACCTGGTACAGACATTTTTTATTTTTTTTAAAAGCATCACTCAAATGCATAGTATTTCACCAAAAGACTACAAGTTTACTGCTGAATGACTAATATCCTGTAAAAGAAGAGCTTTTTCAGTGCGAATGTTATATAACAATGGTGCTCAGATTTAATGCATGTCTCTTGCCTACATCTACTGCAAATATCAGCACATACCGTTCATCTTTTTTTGTTGGTGTTTTTGTCTATTGCTATTTTATGCATGAGAAGGTTCTTGTTTTCAACTCTGTGCTTGGCTGGCTTTTTTTTTTTTTGTTACTTAGTCCTGTGTTTGTACTGATTGCTTTTTTGCATGCAAATTACAGAATGTCATGGAAATGAGAGAGCTCTGAAAAAAAAAAAAAAAGGAAAGATAATTCCTCCGTTTTATTGTGGTTCCCTCTTGATAAAAGCACAAGAAGAATCAGGGTTGCAACTGCTGCCTCATCACACACCTTAAAAGTGCAAAGAGGCCTCTGCCAAGAGAGTAGCACACCACTTCCACAGAACCTGTGTGGAAGCGCATGGTGTGTTCTAGATAAAAGATCATTCACACTGATGAACTGTAAGAACANGTAAAATATGACGTGGAAATATTTTCAAAATGGCCTTTGACTTTCCTTCTGGTGTATATTTTTATTACTCAGTAAAAATGTGGGCATCTTTCCCACTGGAAAATGTGATGAATCTATTAAGACTTGTTAATTATATAGTGCTGGGCATGAAAAAATGGTGTTGCAAAATATTTATGGAAGTAAGAAATTATTATAGAGTGCATTTGGCCCAAGCTAAAAGTGCAATTCCACACTCAATGTAACTTCTGTGTGCTGTGGTGAAACCCTGGCCCCATTGAAATTGGTGGCAAAAATCACTGTTTTCAGTCAGTCTGGGATTTCACATTTGTTTCAACTTTACCTATGGATTTTCATGGCTCTTCATAGATATCTCAGCAGGTGGTCAAAGGTTTTAAGGGAAACTACAGTTCTATTTAAATGAGAATGTAATAAATGTATCAAAAAGAAAAAAAATTGCAAATTTGCATTTCACAGAAAGTTTTGTTTTAACCAAATGCTGACGTTTATTAGCTACCTGAACGTATCAAATGAAAGATAATTTGACGTTTGTCTCCATTATTCCTAATAAGAAATTAAGTGTTTCTGTATAGTCTATTAGAGCGGGTATGCTTTTAGTAAACAAGCTTTGATTCCTCATTTAACAAAAATAAAGCACTGGGCACTCTTTGATTCTTGTGCTAGTTGTTTCTAATAGCCATACCCCTAGGGAAGGTTTTGCAGTAATATTTAAAAACTTAATGAAAATTTGGTTGTTATAAACTGAGATTTCCCTCCTTGCAAATGCTTTTCTTGAAACGTCCATGGGAATTTAATATCATTGTTTTTTTTCCTCAGTCTTGTATATTCTTGAATTGTCTTTTTTCCTCCATTTTCTCCGTTCTCAATCCTAGGTCCCCTTACAAAGAAACAGACAGATGATTTAGGTGATAATGACGGTGCTGAAGATGAAGGTATTTTTTTTGCCGCCAAACTGATTTGCATGACAAGGATCCCTGAAAATCTTTTTTCTCCCCTCTTTTTTTGACTTCTTGTCTTCTTTTGAGGAGTTTTTTTTTATTCCCATTTTTGATGTGTTTTGTCTTCTTGCTTGTTGTTATACATATATATATTTTAAATTTTTTAAAAGAAAATGTCGTTAAGTTCTGCGTTTTGATACAAAACAGTAACAATATTTAAAGCAGAGGGTTTTTTGTTTTCTTGAAATGGACTTTTGATATGTTGCATTCCACCTTTTGACTCAATTTTGTCCATTCTATTTGAACTAACACTCTTTTAAAGTTTCTCTGTACACCTTTTTGCATGTTTTCTAACCCTATGTATTTCACCAAGTAAAAAGATGTTTCTTTTTTTTTCACTGACTGATATCAGTTTGATAAACTTATCAAATATTTTGTTCGTAAAAGGAAAAATACAGAAAGCTTAAAAAGTGTCTCTTAAGCAACCGAATCTCCCCAAATACAAAACCTTCTGCATTTATAGTGGCCTGAACAAATATAAGTAATTGCACGACAGCCCCACCTCTCTGTACAAGAGGGGCAGCCCTGGAGCAGCTGCAGTACTTGCAGTTGGTGAGGCTCTGCACAGCAACTGTGAATTCAGTGGAGCCAAGCTGATGTCATCTAAAGGAATCTGATCCCATTTGTTTTCTACAAGCATACAAAGTTGCCTATCTGCTTGTGTTCCTTAGCATCCCTATTACCAAATAATATCAAAACTTTGAAATGTCAAGCATACAATTCTGTTTATGTATTATATCTGTTGTAAGCTGAGCAAATTTGATTTTTGTTCAAGGCAATGAAAATGGTAACAAGAGGCTATATCTTCTGAGCAGTCTCCTCCCTTCAGTTAGGTTTCTTTCAAAGTTCTGAATCTTAAGTACGTACTTCATATTTCTTTACGGTCAATGAGTAGAACAAATAAGAGCCTGGTAGTTTCTACTTGTTTATCTGTTAACATTTCTTTTTTGGCCAGATACTACGATAATGCCTAATTGGTAAACAGTAAGGCTCTTAATAAAATTTTAATCATAGAGTACATTAACTATTTGGGTCTTATCACAAAAGATCAAGGAGGGCAAATAAGAGCATTCAGCATCTTAGCCAGTAATAGAACAGAGACTTTACATGTAAACTCACAAACTTCTCTCATTTTCCTTGATCCTCTTCTAAAGTGGAAGTTAAGTACGTAAATGAAAGGCCACCAGCTGGCCCAAGATTTGAAAGAAGACCTAATTGAAAATCTCATTTGAAAGCTCTCATGCTATTCAGAACTGAGTATGGTAATTCAGATCCACTTAGCTCTATGAGTCCAAGTCATTTTTACACTAGTTCATTGCAAAGCATGGCAAAAGATATTCTTGTGAATTCTCTAAGACACATTGCATTGGATTAGCCACTGTTAGAGTTAGAGTGAGTCTGTCTTGTTTTATAAATACGTTTCAAGAAACAGTCTGAAACCTGGTTTATTCATCCAGTGGACCTTAATGGCTCTCCTAATTTGCTGTATAATTGCCAGGACAGATGTTAATGCCTTAACATTTGTTGAGTCAGTGTCTAAGTAGACACACTTACGGGGTCCTACTAAAACAGTTTGCTAAAATTCTGCAGTGGCTGCTATCAGGAAGCAGTTTAACACACAGTCAAATGAGAGTAGGGATCTCGGTCTTTGGAGAGCCAGCATCCATGTCAGGGAAAACCCAACTCCCACATTGACAGCTGGAGGAGACAGAGGATTGTAAGAGCACAGCAGTCAAACTAGAGGGAAAGAAATACATTTACAACATTAATAAATCTCTGTATTTTATGGGACTGGGATTAATCTTCTCTGGCATACAAGTGGCGGTTTTGTTCTCCTTTCCATGCCAATAGAAAAATGCAAGCATTAATTAGATGTTCACCACTTCCAAGAGTCACAGGGAGACAGAGCAAGCTTAAATTTTTATGACCAATACATGCTGAAGGCTGCTGGGAATATCTGCTAGGTTTGTAGAAACTGCGTGTGCTGAGGCACAGCGTTTCACTGGGGAGGAGTTGCATTGGATGACCTGTGTTTTTTGAACCTTTTTGAAGAGCACGGAAGCTCTTGCATGTATTGCATATGCAGAACTGTGGAGTTCGCAAACTACTTGTCATGTGTTCGGATATGAGTAGCAGGAAAAAGAGAAAGGAAGTACAAAGCTGCCTTACTTCTCCAGATTTCTGATCTGCCCATTAGTCCCTTTGCCTTCAGAGCTCCCACTTTCATTTGTTGTAAGTCTTTCTCATTGAAAAATCTCTCATAGCAGCTCCTTGGCTCAAATGCCTGGAAAGTATTCTATGTCGTGTCATTCATGCATCAGAGTTTGATCGCAAGATTCTTTTTAAAACAGTGTTCAATAATCCTACTTCTATCTGCTACAAGTCACTACCAGTATTGCTGGCCAAACCTTGTCAGCACAAGCACTGGAATCAGCAATCAAACATGGATCTCTGGTATGTGCTGTAACCAGTAGACCAGGCTTAATTAGATCATTATTCATTTTTGTTTTTAAAAGACCCAAAGGCAGTAGTGCACATTACCAGCTAATGATCTGCAAATTTGCTGTTTAAAAAAATGAAGGTGTTTTCAGTTTTTACCAATTTGAAATGTGAGCACAGTCAAATTATATACATATCCTTTTTCCCCTCAGTGTGGTAGCATTCTTGTTTGTGTAACCCTTTCATGGGATTGCTTACCTGTTTGTCAATAAGCATTGAATTACCTGGGTAGGTGCCAATAATATGAGTGGCAAAAAGTGCGACCAGTGAGCATCTTTGAATTTTTATAGCAGTGGTGGATTTGCCTGTTTGCTGACATGCAGGTAAACAATACCTAGCATAGAAGCAAAATTTAAGTCATTCAGCAACTGAATAAACAGCACCTTCCTCACGCGCGCACGTAGTCTAGAAGTGTATTTTGGTTTAAAAAGCAAAATATCTTGATAATGTTAATATATTTCTACCAGTCTTAATTTTCATAAAGCAATACTTTGACTTCGTTTAATATGGCTACAGGAGGAAAAAAATTCTCTTTACGCACTCTTATTTTCCTGTATGCTAAAATTCCTAGCATGACTTAATACAGCAACACAAGTTATTAATCAGCCTACATACTCAGTGATCACAACTGGACTTCTAAGTAGTTAGTGCTATATTAAATATCCATGAAGGATTGCTCACAAATGGATTCTTCTCATCCACCATTCTGTCATACACACATTACTTAGAAAATCAATCTGTCAATCTTAGATCCTTATTTAGTCCCCAGTGTTATCTGAGCATCTCAATTTTTAATGTATTCACTGTCACAACATCCTTCTGAGATATTGCTATTATTCCGTTTTTAGAAATGAGGAATACAGACATTGTGAAGAATGCAGATGCCATGTCCACAGCAAAGCAGGGAACTGTCAGTGCATGCCTCAAAGTGAGGGCTGCAGTGTAATTGCTAGATGCAGCTATTCTTCCCTTCTCCATTCCGATCCCTCCTGTGAAATAGGAGACAGATTGGGAACAGATGTTGCTGTTTGTTCACAGGCTGTAACTGTGATCATTCTGATCATTTAGTGTGATGCTGTGCCTTACAGGGGCCATTGAACTTCATAGGATGAAGGAAGTTCTTGGTCCAGAGCATGTTTTAAATCAAAAACAAAATTCTCTCTTCAATTTTAAATTGCTAATGATGCAAAATCCATCTGCAATTTCCTTCATATGCTTAACAGACTGTGGCTTCACTGGCACAGGAGAAGAAAGCATTTCAGAAATCAGGATCTTTTCCAGAAAATCCTATTGCTCTATTAGTGTTAAAATAGACCAGGTTGCTAAGTTTAGCTTTTCGTCTGCTTTCAGCTGTCAGGGTAAGAAAAGGGGAGAGAAACAATCCTTCTGTCTGGCTCTAGTTATACATTTTTGGACTTCAGAGATCAGTAAACAGCAGAACACGTTCATTTACCTCACAAAGCAACCACACGTTCCAGCTTTAATTAAGGCCTCTAACGAGTTCCATCCAGGCAGGAGTAGCACAAATTTTACTGCTTTGGATAGACTTGTTGATGGATACACATAGACATCTTCTGTTCATTTTATCACCCATTCCTGTTAGTTCTGTGATTCCGACTCCTATGTACAGATTCTCATGTTATTTGCATATTAAATTTTGGTAATGTTGTTTTCCCTTTACACAGAGAAGCTCAATTCAGATGGTGAATGCAGTGGTATTATTCACACTAGAAAAAAAAGCATAGTAAAAATTTTGACAGACCTTTAGTTTAAGGAGCTCTTTGGGGCTCTGCTATATTTTTATCAGTGTCAAGTATTGCTTGTACAGTGAAGAGTCTCAGCTTTTGCATTTCTATCCATGTTTTAACAGCTTAAAATTGCTACTTAGCCTGGCCATTGAGGGCCCGCTCTAATTAGAAATGCTCCACATGCATACCTGTAGCAGCCTTCAAAAATTCCATCCCTTTTTTCTTTTACAAGGCAAAATATATTTTTATAGACCACCATCAGGATCTCAAATCCCTTTCTTTCAGGCAAGTGTAATTAGGTGTTCCAGGGTACCCCAAACGATCCTTTGGTTTCACAGATACAAAAACAAATGAAAGAAAAGGAGTTATTTCTATTTTGCTCAAACTTGATGGGTAGAGGCAGTCTTTTAATATATGAAATATGGCTGAAACTTCATTGCATTCCCACCAGAAGTTCAACAGATATTTTAGCAGTCTCAGGCCACCTAGTTAATATCACAGGTTTAAAATATGGCATTAATTGGATGTTTACATATTAGTAAGGCATAAGGGCATTTGCTAATTTATAGCATGCACCTATGAGGCATTTGATGGACTGTAAGATTGCATACTTTCAAAAGGCTTTTAGGCAATCAGAAATGTTGCATTGATTGATACTGTGCTCCATTAAATCTTTTAGGAAAATGTGAAAGTGCACCCCTTTTATCCAATTATCCAACTACGATCTGTGTAAGGAGTATGTAGGTTTCACAGTAACCTACCTAAAAGTCATCCGCTGCTTCAGTGTTATTTCAGGCTCCAAAAAACATGGAAAGTTTACTTAAAAGTCTGCATCACAATTTCATACTTTTTATTTAGAAATGAAATTTTAGAAAATTCAAGTTTTTCACTTAGCAAATACTGCATGTGACATCTGTAGTAAACTGCTTGTTGTTGTTGTGAGTTCTCTCCCAATAAGGTTTCTTCCTTTCCCATTTTGATTGTTTTCTGCAAATTATACTTAAGTCACGTGGCCAACTCACATGAGCTTCAACTGACTGAATGTGTAATTATGTTTTGTTATATATGACAGTTGTGGCCAATATTCACAGTCAGACCCAGTTCCCTATTGTGTGATATAACAAACACAGAATAAAGAATAGCCCCATTCCTAAATTGCCTGCAATGTAATTAAGAGCTGGCATAAAAAGCAGTTGCAACGAACATTAGGAAGGTACAGAGGAGAGATGATGGAAATCATAATAAGAAAGTTAATGTATACAGCATATAAATAAGATCGTTCACAGCAATATTGTAAGGCCTACTTATATGTTTTGTAAGCTAGCACTTTAAAGCCAAACAAATCATTGCACTCAAAACTTACCTTCTGTGTGGATAGAAACAGAAGAGTTGGATTTGAGAAGGGTCTTGGACAGTGCTGCTACTGTGCGGCTCTAAATTACTTGTGTGTCTTGTTTGTTTAAGGCAGCACTTTATAAAATGTACTGTCCACAACTAAATTAAATTGTATCTAAATCTGCATTTCTTGGATGAAGTGTCACACTTGCACTCCAGTTATTTAGGCCTGTTCAGAGCAAGCTACTTCCATGAATAACTGCTCGTCTACTTCCACAAGCATCTATTATTAATGTGTGTGAGAAAATTTAACTGTAGTTTGCGGAGACCACTCCTGAATGTGAGCACAGAGAACTGCAGTGATCTCTTTGAGTTTAAAATTAGCCTTTCTTTATCTGCCTGTAATGTTTACAAACACAGTAGTAATGGGATAGCAAAAATATGGCACAGGCAGCTTTTACTCAGAGTAAACTGTGTCTGATTTTAGTCACGAATGCATGTTTTTCTCAGAAGAAAGACACCCATTCTTTTCTAAATATCCCAATATCATTTCCAGATAAACAGACCGGCGCTACCAACATTTCATTACTGTTCACAGTTGGTGCTCTGTAATTCTATGTAATTTTAATTAAAGAAGAATTCTGAGACAGTCTCCCCCTGTGCTACCACCAAGCATACAATTAAGCATGTACAGTTTCTGCTGGGAACAGTCAGACAGTGATTTCAGATTAATAATTTATTATTACTTCCATAGTTGTACCAAATAATAGCAATAATAAAAAAGGCACAGGCTATGAGCATGCCATCTACTGAAAACAGTGTGGGAATTTCAAAATACTTCTTCCTTGGTGTAGATTTTAAACATCAGGTGCTTACAATTCTATCCTATGGACAATGAAGAGAAGTAATCTCCCTAGTACTGCAGTCTGAAAATTGCTTGTTTGAAAGCCCTTACTGTATGCTTGAGTGAGGAAAGCAATACAAGCAATTTCACGTGCAACCTTTCATCGTCCTTTTGGCCTTGAATAAATGATTGTTCTAATACTTCTAATACCAGAGTTCCGATTTCTGATCTTGACCGTTCTGACATTTTCTTCAAATTGCAATCAATATCAAAATAATAGTAGCACCTGGCTTTCTATAAACAGACACATCTGTGCTGATCTTTTCCAGCAAATTTTAAAAGCACGGCTTTCAGTTTAACTGCCCTTCCCTAGCCATCCTTACAGTGCTTCAGAACAATTCATGCAAGTCTAGAGTGATCTTACCTAGTAGAATCTTAAATAAGATTCATCCAAATTGAAGGAATCAACAATACATCTGAGATTTCTTCAAATGCTGAAGTGAGTAATCAGGGAATTCACTTGAATGCTCTCATAATGACAGAAACATCTTTGAACCAGAATATGCACTGCAGTTCCTCATTGGGAAGTTTTCATGTACTCTCTTGTTATTGTCTTTATTTTTAAGGACTGTTAGAATGGAATATGAGAGTTTATATCAGATGGGGGAAAAGACTCAGCTAGTAAATTAGCTCAAAACAAAATTTAATACAGACAAATGAAAACTATAAAGTTGCATTTTAGTTTTTTTCTTTCCAATAAGGGAAAAATAAACCTTTAAAAGCAAATGTTATTCCACCAGTCCTCAGTTAACAATTTCTTTAAGTTGGTGATTAAGAGCAGTCCTCACAAGAAGCAGTGGTGATTCAAGTTTTCAGATATTCAAGATGTCCTGAGTAGATGCATCTATCTGAAAATCATCAATTTGAGGGGGAAAGGATACCCAAATCAATGTCCTCATCAAAAAGAAACCTCGAAAGATGTGTCAGTATCTAATTTTCTGAGAGAATGGTACAGCTACTAAGATTTAAAATTGTTACTTGAGTTCAATGTCACATTTAGGAAACTTGCTTTTCCTATGAATGCAGGCTCATCCCTTTCAGGTGTAGCATAAAGTCTTTGCCATAATTCAGTGAATTAAGAAGTACCCACTCTCCTTAACAGTCAGGCTGCTCAGGTTATATGTATAACGTGTGTCTGAAGTCTAAGTGTTAAACAGCTTCCAAGTAATTTCTAAAATTTTGGGCTTCAGAACTATCAAGACAGCTAGCTTATAAGTTTATAAAGAATTTGTAATTTATAAATCATTGATTTGTCATACTGGAAGCTATAAGTGTATGAGGAGAAAGCTTCTTTATCTTAATATGATAGATTGCCTTCAGCTAAGTGAGCAGAAGGATGGGCTGAGATGTGTTCAGGTTATGCATAAATGTGCTCACAGTGGCGTTGATATACGTTTTACACCCAATTCAGCAGGAGCACAATCAGACCACAGTCCCATTGCATTTGAACAAGTGTTACCATTTTCAATCCCTTTCTGCTTTACTGAGGCCAGTAAGTGTTTCAAAAATATGAACTCTAGTTAAAAGTTTGCAAGCCACAAGGAAACACTTATGCCACCTGCCCATTTTCTTATGTCAAGATGTTGCTTGAGAAACACTTCAAGAAAAATAACCTCACTAAATAAATAAGTAAGTAAATATTGCATGCATCCTGTTTGATGCTTTCTTGAGATAAAATGTGTCTTAATATTTTTTCCAGACATTCGGGACAGTGGGGGACCTAAGCCTGTGATGGTGTATATTCATGGAGGGTCCTACATGGAAGGCACTGGAAATTTATATGATGGCAGTGTTCTAGCAAGTTATGGGAATGTGATAGTCATCACGGTCAACTATCGCCTTGGGGTACTTGGTAAGAAGCTTTCAGATTTCCATTAATCCCTGATACGTGTAACGTGATTTGTGTTATACGTGAGAGCGTAGTCTTCAAAGAAAGAGTATTGATACTGTTTTCTTTGGTTTACAAATTTGTCAAAAAGAATAAGGTCTTTTATTCTGAGGATGAGATAGATGGCATTGCAAGTATTATTTGTTGTTGTTTGGTTTGCATTTAATGATATCAAGCAGGTGTTTCCATTGCTGAGTAGTTCAGATGAGCTCTTGTTTTCTATGAATAGTGGCAATGCTTTATTTCACAGATAGGTGAGTTAGTTGTATGTATATGTAAAAGTTAAGTCATAGACAGTAGAGTTTTCTGTTGGAACTTCTGCTGGAAGTTGTTAAGTTTTGATTAACAAATTTTTTTTCATGCCTTGAAAAAACTAAGAACTTTATGAAAAATATTATTTACTAAGAGTTATACTTTATACCTATTTGTTCTGAGCTCCATTGTGGTTTTAAAGTGAGTTGTGGTTAGAAATCAAATATCTCCAATACTTCTTTTCTAAACCAAATTGTAGAGTGAATAGAGTTACTCCTGATTGTTTCAAACATGGCGAATAGGATACGCTGATGCAACTGGTAGACTTGACTGGTATGTCTCTGGTTGGTTGTATTTCTAAAAAATATACTTTGCTATTTGTTCACTGTAGTCACAGATATGATAAAAGTCTGACAGGTCTTGTGACAATGATACGATTGTTTGTTATGTTCTGCATGTTCTACTTCAATGTTACTTGCTAAGCCTCCCGCAGGTAGGATTTCAACTCTCGGATATTTTGAAATTCAGAACAGTAATTTTGCAGAACTTGTATAGGTCTATGGGTGATAACTATGACATCTGAAGTAGCTTGATAAGCCAGGTGTCATTCACAGCAACAAGTTGGTTCTGAAGATCAGTGAACTCTATTTTCAGTTTGTGGACAACAGCAACGTCTGCTACTGTGTTTTTCTTTTGTATGGTTATTTTATTTCATTAACACTTTGTTTCTTTCTGTTTTCAAATCAATCAGCATAATAATTGATTTTTTTTTCCTGCTTGATCATCTCTGTAATTTATCTCCAGTGGTGCCATTTGTATTAAAATTTGCTACCTGAAAGCATTTTATTTTTTACTGGGAATGGATTTTGACTTAGATTTTGAAGACCTAATCTATGGTAGTTGCCTTTTACAAAGGATGGAACAAATTCCAGAAGAATCAGAAAGGTGACTGTTTGTTGCTGGACTTATCTCCTTAGCATCTGGTTGGGGTGTCATTCGTGATGTGCTTCTTTAAGGAAGAAAATACTGATATTTTGCATGTTTGTCTCCCTTCTTCTGTCTCCCAATTTCCTTTGAGTCCTTGGGTACATATTAGTGCTGTGGTTATTAATCTGTAATCTGTGACTATAAATGAAAAAGTGTGCTTTCAAACATTAATCTGTATTATATACCAGAAGGGTACTATGTTCAGTAAAAACAAAATTTGGACAGTTTGCATTTTTTCCAGCTTGCTTTATACTTCCTAGTGTGTAGATAAAATTGTGTACGATAGCCTCAGAGTTGGACTCTTGTGTAATCATACAAGATATCAGCTTTTTCTGTTTTCAAATTTGTACTCACCAGTGTACGGAAATGCTTGTCCATAATGGTACAGCATTAAAAAAGACACGCTTTTACAAATACATAGCTGACAAATTCTTAGCTTCCCTTACCTGAATCACATCCCATAAGGTTTAGCTTCTCCGTCCATTGCTTGTGGGAAGACTAGATGTCACTTCATTGCTGTGTAAAATGCATGGCTGTATGGGGAAAAGTAGTATAAGGATTCTCTCTTCGAAAGGTAATACAGGGATTCTTTCTCCACAGGAGAAGATTTAGGGACTATCTTTTCATTTCTCACTTCTTGGTTTCTTGTATCAGCCTTTGTGGATGAATATCTTAAGATAGATGATCCATGTGAATCTTAGGAGTTCTGCCATTGTTTAACCAGGATTCTCCCCGTGGCAGTTCTTAACAACAAATCCAGTTAAGGAAATGTTTAGAGTTTTTGTCCGAACTGATAGTGATGGGAAGGGAGGATATGATATCGTATTGGATTCTTTTCATTATTGTTATTAAGTCCATAGCAGACAGCTCTTGGTACAGTTGAGAGTATTTTCTTTTTATACTGAGCTGAAACAACCTTTGTTCTATAGATTTATCTGCTTGAGGCACTGCATTTTATAGAGATGCAAGATTTGCTTCTTTCTTAAATTTTAGGATGCTTAGAAGTGGAATCTCTTTGGTGAAGATAATAATAAAAATTGAAGTGTGGAAGCAAGTGCATTTAAAAACCAAACAAAAGCCCTGAGAGTTCTCTGACCCAATTTTGTCTTTGTCTGAAGCAAGTCTGAGAATGAAAGTCTGTTACAATCATTCCTTAGATATTGATGAGATGGAGAAGAGAATTGTTTGCCCTGGAAACTTGGGGACTACTGAATAAGAAACCATTGGAAAGACTATTTATATCTTCTTTACAATCTTTTTAAATGCAAGGCTTGTGCAAGCAGTCTTTTCTAGTGAGTAGTCTGATGTCCTTGAAGGACAGCACAAATTTTTTTGCAGACAAATTTTTATAGTTTTATAGCTTATTTTTATGAAAAGACAGATTTGAAGATAAATTTGGGTTTTGAACTCAACTAAATTAAGTTTTCAAATGTTTATCTAAAATATCTCCAACTGGTAAAAAGGCAGGAGGTTTTTATTTAAATTTCATAAAAGAAACGTAAAGGGATTATAAAAGGAGTTTATTTAACATCCAGACAAAGATCATGATAGACAGATTTAATACCCCCAGTGCTGTTTCCTATGTTCTTTCTTTTGAAAAGGATAAGTCAGCATTGGCTTCTTTCCCTTTAGTTTAAGTTTCCAAAAGGAAAGAGAAAGTTGTGAACTGATTTATGCCAATTGAATACACATTTATTCATTTTATTAATTTCTATTTCTTGCTCTTGATTATCTTTTGGCCATTGGAATTTAATAGAACTGAAAGAAAAACATTTTTAAAGCAGCACATGATTAAACTGAATTGAGTGATGGAAGAATAATTCAGAGGAATCTCTAAGTAAACCACTGCTTTAAATTTCCCAATTTTTTCCTCTTCATGAGGCAGAGGTTTTTCCCACAGAAACAGTGAGCTGTCATTCCAAGATTCCACCTCTTTTTATTTTTTTTGGCCATTTTTTACTTTTAATGACAATTTGTAATTATTTGTGCTTTTACTGTAGCACTGTGTTTGAAAGGCCTGGTATCCTTATAAATATTAAATCCTAATTTCACCAGTGATTGAACTTAAATCAATGAGACTCATAAGTACAGTGCTTCCTGATATAGAAAAGCCTGGTTTGCCCACAGTTTGAAGCAATACAACAAGAAAATTGTTGCTTATGCACAGAGCTTTTGACAGGAGCTATTCTTAGAGCCCTATTGTGTTCTTCAGCCTAAACTTCAATTTTTCAATAGTTTGTTGTGTCAGATGGCTATGGTGGGCTGAAGCAGTCATATAAAATAAAATACTGAAGCAAAGGGAAACAAAGCAAAAACACTGCAGTGAAAGTTGTTTCCTACTTTTGTTAGCAACTGTGAGAGCTTTGTGAACAATGAAGTGACGGAGGATGAGACTTATTATGCTTTAACATTATTTGTTTCTGTGTGTTAAAATACACGTGTTTCAAAAATGCATTAGGCTTGAAAATATATTTTGCTCCTTATATAATAGAGCCAACTAGCAATATGTTATAGGCAAAAGAGTGACATGAAATATAGACTCAGCCCTGCCGTTAGTGTTGGGCAATTTATCCCAGGCCCTGCATTTCTGCCATTACCCATGGGTTGCAGAACTACCTATTTGACCATTTGCAGGACCAAACAGAGGGATGAGAACACACGGCAAAAAAAATCAGATCAATATTGAAGTACCTGGCCATTTATCAGGGAAGTTGGACTAGATGACCTTTACAGGTCCTTTCCAACTCAAATGATTCTATGATTTCCACTGTGATTGACTGGAGGTCATTGTCTTGTTTTCTTTTCATTTCCTTTCCTAAGCAGAATAGAAAACTAAATTATTTCAGTGCTTTCAAATTAGATGTGATTTATTCTGTGTTAATCTAATTTGTTAAACTGTTTGATTCTTTTATTTTTGGTAATCATTTACTGAGTATTTTTTTTCCATCAGAAATTTTTTTGCTTTTGTTTTTTTCCTGTCTTGCCTTTTCTATCATGGTAATATTACTGTAAATATTAAACAGAGGATATCATTCAAATATGTTTTCAGTGCACTCAATAGATGCTTTCAAAAAGATCTATTAACTTTAGGTATAACCCTTTCAAAAATTGCTTCATGGCAAATGAGAAAAGCTTTATTCATCTTCATAAAGATACTGTGATGAATTAAAACCCTGTGTCACTTAGGCATTTTTGCCTATATAATAGATGGCCCATTCTGCAACCTGGAGAGCTGTCTTGCCTCTCAAAAATAAGCCTCTTCACCTATCCACATTATAGTAACCATTCAGTTTATGCAACAGTGGAATAAGAAGGTTTGTGTTAGACATAAGAGAGAGGGGAAAAAAAAAAAAGCTGAGATTATTTGGCTACATTGCTTAGACTATGAAGTTTTCTTTTACAGTTCACGATTTAATATCCAGTAAAAATGGGGAAATGTTTGATCATTAGTGACTGTGACAAGCACATCCATTACCTTTTTATGAAACCTTAAAGATACTATCAGGAGATGGCATTTCCTTCCAGCTTTGCTTTACCACAAAGAGGTCTCTGATGAGCCTTTTTCTATTCTCTCTTTACTAATATATTTGAGTAGAAATGATAGATGAATTGAAAATTATATATTATTGCCTAATTAAAAGTACATTACATTGAAAGTAAAGATGTGCAGTTGAAAATCATTCATTTAAGTTTTCTGAATTGGATGAACATACAGAGAATGTAATTCATAAATACTTCTGGGGACTCTTGACAGCTTCGTAACAAGTTCCTATTAGGTATATAAATATTAAGTTGTTCGTAAATGAAATTTTATCATTTTGAGGTTACACAGAAGAAAACTTGTCCTGGACATCTTATCTGACCCCACCTTATCCCTGAGGATCGCTGTTTCTTTGTATGAAGCACTCCAAATGAATTTAATACTGGATAAATAGAACAGGCTAAGATAAAAAGCGTGCTGCAGCTTTCTGTTCCCTCTGGTGACATACTTCATATGGTCTGATTTACACATAGCATTCTAAAAATGTATTAGACAATTCTTATTTAATCTAGTAGGTAACCTCAGGTCAATACGGATAGCAGGAGGCCCAGGCACAACTCATCTAGATTTACAGTGTCCTAATTTCATAGATCTGTTAATAGAATTAACATTTGGATCTCAAACCAGCTCTAATTAATGACATTTTAGTGGCTTTTTTTGTGAGCTAGTAGCAGCCAAAGGGAGTCATGTATGCAGTGAAGCAGAGAAAGGAAGATTGCCACACTCAAATCTGTACCATCAAAATGACAAAATGAACTTGAAGTAAACAATAGGTTATTGACTAGATAAATTTAAAGGGTCAACTGCAGTGCACAGCATGCAAGATATTTATAAAATGGGAACCCTGAATATATAGTGCACTTTTAAAATGAACCGTTTCTTTTCCATTTGTGCTTTTTCTAGCACAGCAAATTGACATTATCCATCTGTTTAGATAGATGGATATATACTTGCTTCTTTATTTTTCAGGGCACAGAGACATTATTTTGTTTGCCATTGAATAGGTTTCTGTCTTAGTACAGGTACCCTTTAAATAACAGGTTTGTTCGTATGTTTCTCCTTAGGCTTGTTTTTTGGTAAACAATAAATAACAGATAACAAACTTAAAAACTATTTGTTTTTATATAAGAACAGTTTGTGTCATTGGTGTAAAGAGAAGTTGCTTTTTGGTAAGATAAGTTCCTTTGATCAATATTAATTCATGTTATAAAAATATTTCAGTTTTGCCAGATTAATCTTTGAACTCATAATAAACTTCAACTTGGTAATATTTGTGAAATAGGGAAGAGAAAGTGTTCATTGAAGACAAGTTATGGAAATCTCACTGCCTCAGGAAAGAAAAATATTAAAATCTTTGACCCTATTATCCTACGTGAGGTTTGTAATTCTTACCATCTAGCTATGTGCAGTTACCTGCACCTCTAAGTAATATTTGGCCACATTACTTTTACACTGTCATTGATCCCTGTGCATAACCTCTTATCTACAATATTACAAATGTTTCGTGTATTCAAAATGTATTATCCTCTATCCAACACTCTAAGCCTTTGGCTGCCTTGTGATGACAGACCTGTTAGGGCACCAAAGTTGGCCCTGTCCGTACAAGCAAATGGAATTTTCCAGTATGCCATCCTTCCCAGGAAAGGATCTGTAAGCCAAGAAGTGGGACTGAATTAGGACTTCTGTGCAATCTGATCTTACCGTAGAGCATTCCAGCACTGAAATAATCTTCTGATTTTCAACCAAGGAAGAAAGATTAAGAAGTCATTTAGATCATAATAATGTAACATTAAGAAACATGCTACAGCTTAGCATCTAGATTATATCTCTTCCCAGATATAGCACAGTTGGCATGGATGGCATAGTTTTGAATCCCCAATTCATTGTATTTTATTAATTGTGTTGAAATAGTCACGACTTTTCTGATGTTTAAATGGAGCAGTTCTGTATTCTTCTGATCCTTGGAAGCAATGGATAACATGACAGGAATCTTGATTGGAAATGTTCACATTTTTCAACCTACTGAAATGCATAATACTGCTCAAATTTTATGTTTTCTTCATGTGTGATGTAGTTTACATATGGAGGTGCTAGATCAAATACTGATTGGTGCTACTTTGCTGTAATACCTCGTGATACTTCTTGAATCAATTGAGCAAGCTCTGTGTTTTAAGCTTGTCACAGAACTTTATAATGGCTCTATATTGTAATGTGAACAATAGATTTAGAAGGTCCGAAATTCTTGGCAGCAGTACAGGTCTTAAATTTTTTCTTCAATCTGGTGGGATCCGTGTGCAAAGAACTACCTCTGCTAACACAGAAAAATGTACATTAAAATATAACAATTTGCATTACTTTCCAACTGGAATATATAGAAGACTGCACTGTTTGGTATGCTGTTTTCTTACATTTCCTGATATATTGAAAAATATTTATTATTTTGTGAAAATTGAGTTTGAATATGTGTGTTTCATGGCAAACTGCTAGATGAAGTCCTACAGAAGACTGGGTAAATGAAGGTATACTGGTAAATACCCCTTTTTATGTGAAGAATGATTACCTTCAACCAAATATAAACAATAGATAATGATGTCTTTGTAGAAGTATTTTCACTATCTCTTGTGTTGTACATTTTGCAAGCAAAACAGTTTGGAAAAAAGCAAGATGAGGTATCTTTTGTAAGTGTTTGAAATATCTGCTGCGTGTTTCAGAGGGTCTATCATTGCTCAAAAATGAGAAGACAGAAATTATAGTTGGGCTATTTCATTACTCTGCAGTAATATTTCACGTTTTATGTGCCAAAATTCTAATGTACTGGAATAAAAATGGTGAGCAGTCTTTTTCTGAGATATTCACTATGTGTTCAAGAATTCCACTGATTTTAAAAAAGATTTCTTACTGTACATTTCCGTCAGCTGTTGAATGTTTGATTTCATGAAATCTCTCACGTTCATCATGATTTGATCACCTTCTCAGCACTTTTCATCAGGATTCTTGTTGAGTGATTTTATGTTGCCACAGGTATGCTGTAAAATTTTTTTCGGTTGTTTGGTTTTCCATTAAGTGATAATGAAGTACGAAATAGAAATAGAGGAGGCATAGTAACATATAGATCCAAAGTTTAAAAAAGAGAAGGCAAGCATCTCCCTAACTTGTTTTCGTTACTTAGGTTCTAATGTTCCGTGGAGTTGGCGAACATTAATTAGTATCTTCTCACTGATTTCAACAAGAAACATATGGGTAAATTAAATTCTTCCCCCAAAAGTTTGTTTCCATGTCTACTTGCTGGTATAATGTATTGCACATTAGTTGATTTGCTTCTGTGGCTGTAATTTCCCTTTCAACTTCAGGAAAGTACTCTGGCTCAACTGAAAATGGTTTTGCATTTCATCTGCAAGGCTTTATTAAAGTACTGAGACACAATAGGGTGTGCTTTACAGAGCCATTAATGTATGCCCCATGTGTGTTGTGAGGCACAAGGCCAAAGGCCATGTGCTTTCAGCTACCCATGAACCATATTAATGACCCTGTAAAATACACTCCTGAGTGTCCTAATGCTATTATAATTACTCACTTTATTATTACATGCCTCTTAAAAAAAAAAATCTCTAAATATTTTCCTTTCCCTTTTATACAGCCCTTAACTAGGAAGGCTAATTTATGGGAGACTGAAAGGGAAATGTTCACAATAAAAAGAATATTAACATTCTCTTCACCATTTCTTTCTGGTAATTTAAAACTTTGTCTTTTAACTCTTCATAGACCTGTACATCCTGAGTGTTCCAAGCTTACAAACCATTTAATCTCCGAGTTCTTCCTGTTGTCATAATGAATTGGATGCACTGTTTGGATGCACTTGCTAGATTTTCTTTCTCGTCAACTTCTTAAATTTATATTTAAAAGATAATTCAAAATGGAAAAGTGTTCACTATTTCCTATTTTTTTCTTGATGGAAAAGGAAAGAAAAAGAATTTATTTGCCTTCACGTTGCTAATATAGCTCTTTTCTGATGTGTTTTCTCCAGCTGAAAATGTTTTCTGTGTTACTGATAGACAGCAAGGTTCTACATGCATTTTCCAGCAATTGCAGAATTCAGCATCTGATTTCATGACTTCTGTCTTTGCAGTTATCTCTAAGCTGAATGTTACGGAAGTAACAATCAGAACATGATATTTAAGACTGCATTTTTAAATAGCTTTAAAATAATGCTTAGTTTTGTGGGTTTTTTTTTCCCCTCTTTATGGGCGCGTAATATTTCTTCATCCTTTGAAAGTTCCATGTAGTTTTTGGATGGTTTCCTTTTACAAATGTATCATAGGCATTGTTTTGATCTCAGGTTCAAATTCATTCATGGCAGCAGATGTTTTTATTGATAAGCTTCTTTTGAGAGTACTGTGGACAAACAAATTTACAGACAAGAAGATAGTGTAGTGGAACTGATAGTTTTGAAGAGGTAGTAATCATAATAAATGCTCAATTTAAATTTTGTTTTTCTTTAGATGTACAGAAATGAAAAAATGGCATTATATGACTATAGTGTATCAAAGATGCAGCCAAAAGTCAGAAATAATCTGGATAATCTTAAAGACACATTTTTTCAGACAATGTTGTTGTGTGACCACTCCCAATTCCAGGTTACCACAGAACAAGACCTCTTGCAAAGCAGTTGCAAGGCGCTGTCATTAGATGATCCTCAGCCTTGGTAGAACCTTGTCTATTCTTACTAGGACCAGCCAAAATTAGAAAATACCATGTGTTGTTCCAAAGCGGCAGTGACGTGATGTGTCCACAGGAGAAGCAGTTGCTGTTGCTGTCTGTGATGGAGGTTCTTCTTCCTGGAGCTCCAAGGGAAGGTTGGGTCATGTACTTAGTTTTCTTTTTATTCCTCGTGTTGCAATGACCTTTGTAGCCTACCACCATTTCACTAGTAGTATGTGAGTCTTCCTCTGCTCTTGTGTGGTTCGCTTCTAACATTCCAAAAAAAAAAAAAAAAAAAAAAAAAATAGATGGGACTAAGTAGGTTTATTTCCCATTAATGATTGAACACTGACATTTGGATGATTGGAGTAGATAAACGAAGTTCCTCTCCCTGGCTACACAAAGGTGAGCTTTTGTCATGAGATGTGCACTTTTCATTTACACAAGTGCTTAGTTAGTCTTTTGCTGCTAAAACTTTTGAGTCCTTTAAAAGGTTTTTCATCACATTCTGTGTGGTTCCTCAGCATATCCTCCCTGGAGATCTGCACGAGTTTGGTAAAGATAATCAATCTCACTCTGGAACAAAATTACTTGTGACGATCAATGTCCACTAATAGTTAGTTGTTGTTAAAGTTATCCTGCAAAGTTGCAGAACCCAGCAAAAATTTATCCACAATTTGGTTCTGAACTTCCCATTGCCAAGTAAGCAATATGCAGAACGCCAGAAGAAATGAAAACAAGCATATTGAAAGGCATTGGTTTTCACTAGGAAAAGGATGACAAGGGGCAGATGAACTGTTCTCTGGTTGTCTATCAGATCTTCGTACTCCTGACAATCTTTGTAAGCCTTTCTAAAACATAGATTGAACTCATGAAAATTAATAACCCATTATAAGGAATCTTAGACCAAAAAAACAAACAAACAAAAAAAAAACCCGCAAAACTATGCTCTTCTGTCAAACAATAACCACTCTACTTCAATCTGCATATTATCTATGTCTACTTATTGGGCTTTTTCAATTGGAATTTGAGTTTTCTGGAAGGGGGCTCTTGATTTTGAGTTCTTAGGACTGCCTGAAAGTTATCATTGAGTGGAAGACTATTTTTTCTCTCCATTTCACCGCTGCTTTTTCTCTTAGGAAGGATTCCAGTGTAAAGTGTACTTACACTCATAAGCGTAGGCTCATTGTAGTTTGATACCAGTTACTTAGGTTCAGCCTGGTTCTTAGGTTCTATTTTTTTTCCTTTGTTTTTGTCATGCCAAGAGGTTTCTTCTGTGTTCTCACTCATCTCTCTGTTTCTCTTCCACAAAATTTCACAATTCCTGACCACCTATTTTTTTTACATCTCTTGACACACGTTGAAAAAGCATATGTTGATGAAGACTGGTTTCTTCACTGAAAACTGCCTACGCTATTGGTGAACGAACGCATCACTTAGGGTACATTAGCAAAATTCTAAAACTTTACTTTTTGGAACCTGATCATACTTTAAAAGCAGCCAAAGGAAAAAAAAATAAATTGCCAATTACAGCTAATAGCTTTCTGCAGTTGACATGTATAAAGCAGATTGAAGGTGCTTTTAATAGCAGCGTCTCAGTAAATGCAAGTACTGAAATGGTTTGGAATGAAGCAGTTGCAAAAAGCAGGTTTGATGTCCTGTGCTTAACAGCTTGCAGAATGCAGTAGGCTGTTTTAAAAACATCTTTGGGGATTTTTCTATAAGAATACAACTGATAAATGATTTTGTTTTCCTTTCCTTTGAGAGTTTTTGCATATATCTGATACTTTTTGTGTCGTTTTCTTTAAAAATCCCTAAAATAATGTTAGTTTAAAAAGAATACAAGAATGAGAAGGCAAGGCTAGAGATAAACCTCATTAGTTCATCAAATTTATCATTAAGTCTTTAACATAAACATCACATAAGCAAATCAAGTTCTTTTTTTTCTATTGAGAACAAACAAAAAATACTGTACATATTTAGTCACTTCTCAGAAGGAGTATAACTGTAATTATAGTGATTGAAGAATTTCAAGGAAGGCAAAGAACTTGTTGATAGTAAGGTAGGTCAAGAAGTAAAGATCACTCACTGCAACAAGGATTCTGAACTTTGTTTTGGTTTTGTGCTTTTCAGTGCTGTGTGAAGCGCGTGAAGTGCAGATGAAAGGTTAAGAGAGTAATAAACAAAAGCTTGAATTTGATTTTGATGTGCAAACTGCACTTTGATCTTCAGACTGTAAAACACTGCTACTGGGTCAGCACTAACACTCAGCACAACAAACAGTCAGTTGTTTGGTGCAGTATAAAATTCACAATTCTTTCATTTTACTCCATGAAAAGAAACATAGCTGTGGCAAAGACACCTGTATCCAAGGAAGGAAGGGAGAATAGAGGTGTTTTATCATTTTGTGTATCTTAAAACAACTTTAAACATGCATTTATTAAATATTTTCACCAAAGCGCTGCGATCATTAACACATAACGCTATAGAAGTGGATTTACATTAAGTACTCAGTAACGATGATCTTGAAAACACCATATTATTATATGATATTACTTAAAACCTGGAAACAAATTGAAGGTTATGTGGTAACTAAAATAGATCAGTTCTTATATTTCCAGAGGATGAAATTGTGATGTAATTTTTGCCTGCATTCCTGACATCTGACAATATAATTCTTAGAAAATACTGTGTTGTTCATAAAGAAAGCACTAGATTGTAATTGCTCGTGTGGGATTAACCATGAGATGGTATTCAAGTCAGATTTTCAGAATTTTAATTTATTTATTTATATTTGCTCCTGTCATGGTGGGATCCACCTGATGTTGATCTCACTTCAATCTATTAGAGCGTCTTCATTCTGTAGGTTTTCTCTCATGTTTGCCACTGCTGAAAATTTGGCTAGCAGGAAAGAAACTGCACATTGTAAGTGTGAGCCGCCATGTAGTATCACAACATTGGTGCAAGCCAGTTTGGCCTCACATGTGGGAAAATCCTTTTTTGATGTCCTTCTCTATTGTTTCTCAGCAGAAGAGACAATTCTGGAAATACCCATTTTGTTAGAACTATGTCTAAGTTACAGTAATGCTCCTGTGTATTATATAACCATTTGTTAATTATACCCAACCAGTTCATTAATGAATTTCTCATTTGGTTCATTAGAGAAAGATGCTTTTGATTCTGAGATTTCCCATGCTATATATATCTATATCTGGAGAAATACTTGGTTTCTAGGGTGCAACAATCAGATTAATATAATGTATTTCCTTCTATGTTTTGCATTTGTTTTGTTTCTCAGCCAGTGAACATTGGCTTTGCTGCCTGCCTGTACGCAGCTGTGTGCAAATCATGAGGGGAAAGATTATTGCTTGCTTCTTTCTTGTTCTACACCAAATAGCAGGTAGCAATGGCATTTCCTTTCCCTTGATCCTCCAGCTTATACCAGGCACTTTACACTAGTGAGTGCATAATACTTAAAGCTATTGCAGCACGGTGCACCCTTAGAGATTCTATTCCAGGATTTCACGTCAAGGAGCTTGAGTGCTGTGTTGAATTGTGTGACACATAGGGAAGTTAATAAAGTACCTGTGTAGATCTGAAAGCCGGAGTATGCCGTATCCTTACATTTGGAGTAGTAATACAAGAAAACCCAGAAATCTGGCAATGTAAGCCATTTATTTTTCAGAAAGTTGTGTTTAATCTCTTGTCCTTCACATAGAAAGCTGAATTCCAAGTGAAAGAAAATCAAATATCATTGCTAGTCTTACATTTTTTTGCCAGAATAACACATCTCAATATTTAAGAAGCAAATAATGTTTTTCTTTTTTTTAAAAGAACTGCACTGATACCTGTTATTTATGCAGCTCATTTGGTCAGACGCTGTGCCGTATGTTCTTATGGGACAAACATTCTTTGTTACTTCTTTGTGATAAATGTTTTCAGACTATAAATTTATATATGGTTTATATTAGTAGAAAATGGAAAAAACAAATAAGTAATTGAAATAGTTTTTTTTTCCAGACAGGCCTGTTGGTGTGTAGCTCTCCATATTATTTTCAGAAACTGCCTATGCCAATATTTCTATTTTTGTTTTAGAGAATAATTAAATTGTAATGCCTAAGGCTATCTGAAATTGTATCAGTAAAAAACGTTACCAAAGTGAAATGTGTCATTGCATGAGGGATGGCACAGAGGAAATAGAACAGCAATATCAGAATTATTCTTCTAATTAGCTTAGATTCATTGTTGTTTTCAGTAGTTGAGTTATATGGCTTCTGGAGTTTAGCAGGGAGAAAAAAAGAGGGAGATGCGTGTAACTGGCACAGGTACAGATAATGCCAAATGGCAACCATGATTTGATATCTCTGTTCAGAGTTTAAAAGTATAGTGTTTCTTTCAGTAGCTCTTTTTCTTCCTCTAACCTCAAAGATTTTTTAGCTCTCTTTTTTTGATTACTCATATATCTAAAAAGAGAGATTCTCCCACCCCCATCACCATTAACTCAGTAAATCTAGGTGTCATCTGCCTAACAGCATAATGAGCAGTAATAGCTCATAATGACCATAATGAGCACTAACAGCTGAACATGTCAAATATACTGGAAAAAAAGAATAGTTCCCTGTGGGACTCCAGCCTCCTCCAAGTGGAGTTACTAAGTGCTACTGTAGATAGCAGTGAACTACTGAACTGCAGTGTAACCACAGCTTGTTCAAAAAATTTTTTCATGGAGAAAGCCAACTTATACATGACATTTTTTTGACATTATATTCATTATAAAGTAAGATTTCTCAGCAGATTTTGAAACAAACCGGATATTTGAGTTTTCAATCAAACAAGAAGGGTAAGTTCTTATTTGGGCAGAAGCATAATACAAATGTAACCCTGGCCACAGGACACCATACTGAGGTTAGTGTCTGATAAAGGCTGAACAGGTATTTTTGAGCACATTTAGGGCATTTAAGGAAGGTTGCAACCTTAACATTCCTGTTTTACCCTATCCCTGTGGCAAAACCATGTCTTGGGAACGGCAACGGTGGGATAGGCTGTGTGCCATTCCTATTGCCGTGCATGTAACTACATATGTCCTAGGTTAATTTATCTGATTCATCTTACACAGAAGTTTGTTATTTTGCAGTTCTTGCATTTCAGGCCTTTGGAAATATTCAGACATTTTGTAATAGTTTTAGCTTTATTTTACTCATCCATCACAGTGAAAGTTTTTCTAGCTGGAAATTTACTTTTACAGATATCATGTGTCCCTTGATACTGGATGATACTCCATGCAAGAAATAATACTATTAAGTAATAAAATGGTCTTTTACACCTCTATAAAAATTCAACTACTTTTTGATCCATTTTATTCTAATTTTTCTTTAGGTTTTACTCCTTGCAGTAGTTTCTGGCTTACACGTCATCAGTTGTGTTCTGGCTGAAAGTGTTTTAGCTCAACTAGTCTTGCAGCAGAATTCAAAACAAATGTATACCTAGTTTGCATGTCACTGGCTAAGGTAATGTTTTGCAAAAATAAAGTCAGCCTTTTGTGCAGTATATCAGAGAGGCTGTGCTTTCTCTCAGGTCACATGGGAAAGTTTTGGAAGCTGTGGCTTCCAAAGAGGAGAATGTAATTGCCCATACCTCTTTACAAACTAATTGATTATTTATTTCTATTTATTTTCCTGTATATACGAAACTTTGAAATTACAATGCAGTGTTTTGTTTTCAATCCTGCAACAAACAGTCATCAAAATTGCAGGAAGAAATGAAATACATTATCAAGGATTTCCTCAAGTAGATTTTGGGCTTTGAAGATGTTACAGAAGTAATACCCTTGACTAAAACTGATTCAATTCTCTTTAGCTAAAATATCTTTGTTTTTAAGTACATGAATATTCTTCTCAGTAAGTGGTACAGTTTGTTTCTCTTCAAGTAATTGCATTCATGTGGATATGTTTGCCATATCCAGGCCTGAGAGTTTAGGAGTATCAACATCTATCAGACAAACAACAGGAGAATCTAAGGTAATAATAATAATAATAATAAAATCTTGCTTTATTAATCAGTAAGAAAAGTGAGCCCAAACATGTGGTCTTCTAAAGAACATTGTCACTGAGTCCTGCTGTAAGTACAGAGTTGTGCCACCTACATACAGACTGTACATAGCTACATATTGCACTGATTTCAGCAAACGTGTTTATAAAACCTACTTAGGTGGAAAATTTTTCAAGGAATACTAATCAGTAATACTTCTGTAATGGGAAAAATTGTGCTGGTTCCATAACGGACTCATGGTTCAAATGGTATATAAGAACTGAAATGAGAAACCACACTAAATACTAAGAATTCTTTAATAAATGAATGTTCAATGTTATTCTTAATCATTGGAAATTATTCTTAAACAAAGAAAAATCTCTCCCACAGAAGGCAGTGACCAAAGACTATGAAATGATTCAGAGAGGGTTGATTTTTAGAATCATGTTTAAATATTTTATCAAACTTACTGTTTTTTAAAAGACATGAGTCTTTCCAGAAGATAAATAAGGGATCAGTACTTGTAGGAATTATCTATAATTAGTGGAGCTAAATGTTTGTTATGACAGCCATCTTTTTTTTTTTTCCCCTTTCTTCCTCTCTCACCCCTTCTTTTTTTTCTTTTTTTTCCCTTACTTCACAGATAACCATCTGCTTAATAGCAATTTTTCACACACTCTTGATTTTGATGAGGAAAGAATTTCTTTCATTAGTGTCTTATTTCTATAACTTATGTGGATTAGGAATGCATAAATCTGAAAAGTTTTTAAAAGGTTTAATAAAAATGGACAAAGTGAATTCCTACTTGAAATTAAAGTCTACTTTGTATCCATAAATGATTCCTTGAAATCTAGGAAAATTATCCTTAAGCCAAAGAAATTTACCCTCAGACAGCAGTGAGCAAAGTCTCTACATTTCAGTCATTTAGGTGTAATCACCAATGGGTGAGTGCCAACAGAAAATCAAAAGCAAAACAATAAGAAACACACAAAAAATATCACACCGAGCTATCTGAATATTTTGATTTTTGAATAGAGTTCATTAATATCCAGATCACATTTCTCTTCTTCATCTTCAGGTCATAATTAGTATTTATAAATTTGAAACATGTAATACTATTTTTTTGTTTATTTTGTAGCTATTGTTAAATCACATGTAGATCACCACAGACATTATTCTTTGCCCTTCCTAGCTCAGAATCTGTCTGCATGCTAATAGTGGTTCCTTCTGTTTAAATGTGTTATCACTTTAGGCAGATAACTTTCCAGTACTTTTCTGTTTTCCAGCATCAGGCCATGTGTTTTCCCCTAGGAATTTCAGGGCAAAACAGCCTTTCAGCTATTCTTAGTCCATTCCATACTGTGCCCTGGTGACACCAGGCCTAATTGGCCTGTAATCTATTCTGAAAGATTCTTGCTGTAAAACCTGTAAAACCTTTTTACAGGTGCTGTTTTCTTACCCAAATTGAAAACTTCTAACTCTGGTCAAGATTTTGTTTTGTCCTTAAAAAGAAAGCAAAATAAAAGTATAAACTTAAGTCCTAAATGCAGTCAGCTGTGACGATGATGCTTTGTGGTCCAGGTGATACAGAAATCAAATGCAAACAAGAATGAGTCAGGCCCTAAAAGAACAGATCTGAGCAGCTGCTAATTAAGAAAGCAATGATGGTACACAGTTGGTTATTGCTGTAATTATTATGTGGATAATTTCACATCTACTTATTTCTCGCTTTTAACGTGTTTGTCTTGGCATTGGATACATTGGGATGGTTACAGCAGCTAAAAAGATTGTATTATCATATTGTTATTGGAATCCTAACAACTTTTCAAGATACTTCTTTTTGACTTGCCATCCTATACTGAAGTGGAAAGAGGTATCAGGATGATATTATCCATTCTTCTTATTATTATTCACCCTTTGGGGGCAAAAAAAAAAGTTCTATTAAAATCAGATGTTACATGGAAGAAATTCTGCTAGTACTGTTCACTGTGAGACAGAAACTGAATTCATGTTTGTAATCTAGAGTACAGGTTGGGACCATGTGGGGAGCGTTGGTGTTGGTTTGGGGTCTTTTTTATAAGTTGTTTTTGCCTCTGGCTTTTCTCATTTCCCTTGACAGTGTTAGGCTATGCAGGCAGAAGGGATAACTATTTTCCTGACTCATAAAAAGCTTGAGAAAAATTTCTCCTTTTTGCTTTTATGTTGGCAAAATATCAAATGGCTATTTTTGTTTTCCTTGGGCTTTGTTTTTGTTTTGTTTTTCTATTTTACTTCAGGGAAAATTACTTGTAGGCTTTGTTTATTTTTTTTTCCTACTCTATTTGTTCCTCTTTGATGTTAGTTTTTAGTAATTTATTTAAGAATGACATAAAAAGCGATTGAAAGATTTTAATGCAGCTTCCTACTTATAAATAGGAAAATGTGAGAAAATATTTCTTTGTGTATGCCACTTATAACATCTGGGGCAAGTGATGGTGTACTGCCTTTAAGTATGTGAACCCTGCACATGCCCTGGTCAGGTTTATGTTATGTGGGTATCAAGCAGAGACCTGAAAAACTCAGCTCAGTGCAGGAGGTGCTCCAACCAGTTCCAGCCTGGTTTATTGTTGCGTTTCTCTGGCTTTTATGGAGACTAGGAATTCCTCAGATAGCTATTGAGTGAATTAATCAGGCTCCTACTTTCCATTGCAATTAAATGGAAATATGTTGCCTTCGTTGCTATTTCTTTCTCGAAAAACTCAGTTTTTCTGCTGTAATAAGAGTGTTTGATTCTCTTCGCTGTATTCCACCAGGAAGAGGAACTGATTTTAATGGTCCTTCCCGGCCTTCAAAAGACAAGCAGTTACAAGTACTTGCAGGGAACTGACTTATACCAAACGTTAGCTGGCACAAATCTTTCATACCTCAACTACTCATGCATTCTCTTCTCATCTTTTTTTCCCAACATTTTTGTTCTTTACCTCTCACATACAGACCTGTCAAGTTTCATGAGCTGATCGTAAGCCTCAGTTTCTTGATCTGTAGAATCATCTGATTGTTCATTCATTCATCCCTATCTCACGGTCTGATACATGTTCCCACTCTTCTGATTTTCACTGAAAGTTCTATTTCTGTCTTGAAGAAAGCAGAAAACTTTTCTTACAGCAGGTGGAACTTCTTCAGGATGTTTCATAGGTCTTTATCCTTTTCCTGATCTGATAGTTTTACTGCAATCACTGTCTCAAATACTACATTCATAACGAAAGGTCTAATGAAAAATCAATATTCCTATTTAGACAGAAAACTTTACAGAAATTATGCTACAGATCACAAAGATATTATTCACTTATTTAAAGTATGTCAAGATAATGGATTCATAGGTTTTTTTTCTATAAATTCAAATTATTTTCTCCCAAATGCGCTAAACAAAATCCTAGATTTTCAGACAGTAAGATTTGTGCATAATTTTACTTAACTGCATTTCTCTGACAAAAGAATATGCTGTCCTAAAAAGACATCAACGATTACAGTGGGACTTTGATTGGTATACTGACAGTTTCTTTTTCAAGCAAGTTACCATTTCTCCAACTATCACATGAGAGAATCTATGTACATCTTTTATTAAAAATATCTGTTTTACACTCTGGCAAAAAAATGAAGTAACTGGTATTTTGGATTGCATTAAAAATGAAAGATAAATTTGTATGAAGGTGACTTTTAAATGAGGTAATTCATTATTTTCTGTGCATAGGCTTTTAATAAAAAAATACAGGAGCGTATTAGAGTCTGATGAACCCTTTGAGTAGCCAAGGTTTTCCATTTTTGCCACCTTCCCATCATTACAGTAATGATCACCAAATGTAATTCAACATCTCCAATGAAAGAAGTCTTGAATACAGATACTCTGTTCTACAAAGGATGGTATTTTGCATTAAAAAAATAAATGGCATCCAACTTAATCTCTGTCCTCTCAGAATGGCGTCTAAGAATGATACAGGCACAAATATTGTGATAATACACAGCTTAATATCAAACATAAGAGGACAAACAATCTTTCTAATGTAGAAGGGGATCAGAGTTGATTTCTTTTTGTTTCCTATACGCTACTTGTTTTTAAAAAGATTGTGACATAGTTTCTTGTTCTGTAGAATGGAAAATCACTACTTATTATATTTGTTACTCAGCTGTCATCAGTCATTAATATTTATAAAGTGTTTTGACATCTCCAGAGAGCTGTATCCTACATGTGAATAATCATTCACTCCAGAAAACCAAAGGTATTATATTAATAATAATTACTATCATTTTTATATTTATTTTGTTACCTGAATTGGAAAGGTATATATTAGTTCTTCATTTAAATAAAATGAAATAATTTCTATATTTGCATTCTAGAAGTAGCAACAATGCTTGCAATTTCTATTTTCAGAGTATATCCACAAATTCAAATTAAAAAATTAATTATTTATTTTCTTAGAATTCCTGTTAAATAAAATAATAATAGCCTTTGATTTAACTATTATAGTTGCTAGATAAACTGATCCTTTATCATGCGGAGATTTGGTTTATTTTGTTCAAATACCGCCATTTAGACAGGTGTTCAGTGTAGTCTACTTTCCTTGTTCATTCTTTCTGTTTATTAAAATGGGCCATGATTTTTATCTCTGGTTATCCTAATGTAAACACACAACTTTAATTTCCTAAGGCATCTTCCTTCCTGAATCCTATGGTAATCCTCAACCCACACATTATTGGTTTTCATTTCCTTTTGAATGTCAATTTTAAACCTCTAAGTATTGAACCCAAATTAATTTTTTATATGGGCTCTTTATTCATCGTGTGGAGTAAATTGTCTAGAATAGGTCATTTGCATAGTGCTGGACATTTTTCTAGTAACATTTCTCTTAAAAGAAAATGTATTCCCTCTTGTCTTGATTCCTACTCTAATAGCATTTTAGAAATAGTTTAGATAAGATTAGGAAAGACTCTTTGGCAAAACTTTAGGTCTTACACTGGGAACAGATAAACATGACCTGCAATATATATTAATTGTTAGAGATGATGTTAACTTCACTGTTGTTTTATATGGATTTGAATATGCTGTTTGTGAAAGGTCTTAAGGTAATTACCCTGGAGAATGGCTATTTATTCTAAGATCAGTTCCTGATGAAGAAATCACAGTAAAAATTTCTATAAAACATTATCTTACAGAGAAGCAAATTGGTTTTGAGAGGTTGAGTTGAATGGGAAAATGTAATTAAGACACAAAAACAACACCAAAATGCTTTTTTTTTTTTTTTTTTTTTTTTTCCCCCCATCAGTGCCAGTTGTGATTGTGCATTTGCAGTATGGACACTTACGGAATAGGAAAGATCACATGTTTACATAACAAGCTGATTATCACAGCCAGTGGGTCTTAACATTCACGTAGATAGATCTGGAACTGAGCAGAGATCAGAGATTCCATGAACTTTATTCAGATGAGGATTAATAACAACACCCTTCAGATAAACCATTTAAAAATTAAGGAAGTTTATAAGGTGCTGGCTTTAATGCTTGCTTTCTAGAGAAAGCAAAAATTTTCTGTAGTGGCTTGTAAAGATTTTTCTGTTTTTCTACATACTGAATTTTATTACAGATGATATTTTTAACAAGTTTGTCCTGTAAATTTCAGTTTTTTGCTCCTCTTTGGACATTTGCTGTTAATAGAATATCTGAAGAAATAAATGCCAGCTTAGTTGCACTTAGAAATAAAGTACTTTGGAGTTTTAGAATATTAGAGCTCTACAGATGCTAACAAACACACTATCCTGCTGTGCAGTAGGTTTGGATCTGCAAACAGAAGGATCATTACTACTTAACCAGTTGGCTATTGTGTATGGGTGTGGAGGAGTTCTTCATTTTGATTAATTTAATGCACTAAACAGTCTATCCCAAAAATGTTTTCAAAGATCTGTTCTCAACTCTTTCCAATTCTACCCCAGGCTGTTTATTTTGAAAGACAGCATGGGTAGACTTGCAGCCATCTCAGTTTTACTTGATACTGTTGGAAGTTGTGGGACTTTTTCCCTTGGAATTTTTATGTCTTTGAAACCAACATAAGTGGGGCTGCTGTGGTGTTCTGAGACAATCACCTTAGCTACGCTGCTATCAGTGAATTCCATATTTCTCAGCCTGAATAAAGGAGAAGCTCTCTGATGGAATAGAGGAAGAATAGATGAAGAAAATAATAGGTACCCTAATTATTAATATCACCTTTCACACTCTACAATTATACTAAATTACTGATGTCTATTATTTAAAACAAAGAAATGAGAACACATAGTGTAGGTCATTGTGACATTCCTTTTTAGAATTACAATAGACTCCCAAATTTTATTTTATTTTATTTTTTTAATAGACACAGAGCATTTGAGTATTGGTCAAGAACTGCAATATATGCCTGCTTTTAATTGTGAATCCAGCTTGAGAGATCAGCTTTATCTCTCAGTTGGGGAAATAAGACACAAGATCAGTTAATAAATTTGTTGCAGTTCATTGCTGTGACAGCTAATAGATGTACATATTGGCAATTTGTGTAGT